>KE504210.1:0-132978 GCA_000344655.2 Fomitopsis schrenkii | reverse complement strand
GCTACCCGAGCACCCCAGACGCGCCCTCGCGTCAACATGGGCAGGCAGCAGTCGCTCGCCCGAACTGGAGGTGGGCGTCAGCGAGTGGCAGCCCGCACCGGTCGGGCGACGAGCCAGGTAATAGCTCCCTCGGCTCCTGAGGGTACGCAGAAGGACGTTGCCTCAACCTGCGTCACTGCAGGAGGACTACTCAGACTTCGAATCCATGTTTACCCGCCAATACACGTGAGAAGTTTTATCTCGCCAATGCTGCTGTATTAATTTTTGACTTCGCTGCAGCCGGACGATCTCACCTCTCGCCAGCTGTACCCTCTTTTCCGCCAGTGTTATTCAACGATGTGCGATGAGCTCAGCAGACTCGCACTGCTTCTTGAATACGAGCGACCCTTCAACACTCTCGTTGTTGATCTTATCGGCGATATCACATCGGACCTCAGACGGTCAGATTACGAGTATGCGTTTGCTGCCCCACTGTTCCAATCTGCTCATCGTCATGAGTCCCTTGAACTTCGGCTTCTGGCACTCCATAACAAGGGTTACAAACACAATGGGCAGTCCTGGGTGTCTCCCTTCCATGTCTCGCCAACTCTCAGTCTCGCCAGCCTTAGCCACACCGAGAACCGCTGGAAATTCTGCAACCATTCCCTAACCATCTCCGATGGTCAGCTCCACCTCTTCTTCGGTATGATCCATGCTGCTTTCTCTGCTCTGCTGCAATGCTCATTGCTGCGATGTAGCCATAGCAGAATTCCCTGTGTCCCTTCGCCTGCCTGGTGCCGTTCCTGACTCCGAGCGGCAAATTCTCCCTCATACGTGCATCTCGAAGCACTTCTACCGGGATCTTCCACAGGACGTCGCTGCGTCGGGTTCAGATTTGCCACCTGATTACGAAATCTGTGACTCTTGTGTTGTGGATCTTACAGGCCAAGAGGCAGGTGACGACGGTGATGCTGCATATGGCGACCCAGTAGCAACCTTGGATACTCTCTCGCTCGGGGATATCCCACAGCGTAGCTTTCTGCCATCCTCGCAGGCTGCCCAGTCGCCAGGCGATCGCAGACTATCAACCCGCATTCGCTCTGGTTCACCGCGGCAGGTAGGCATTTGCATCTAGTCGAGGTGACCGACGCTGATTTTCGCTAAGCCTCAGGCGGGCTCCTTGCGCCGCACAGCGACTCAGCCGTCATTTTTGGTGCGCGCCCTACCTCCCACACTCGGCTGGGCAGTACCGTACTCGCCACCAAGTTCAGAGTCGCAGTACTATCCTGCCTTGGCCTGCCGCCTTCTTCGCCGCTTTCGCGATGCAGCCTTTGAGGGTGCTGCACGCAACGCGGATGCTACTGAACAAGTTTCACTTGACATCCCGGGTACCGATACGGCACACATTGCTCTTGTGTACAAGGACCTTATAGGGCAGGCAGTGGCTGCTGGTGACTTTTCCGAGATTCTTACTCGCGACCGGGCGTTCAACGTGTATGTCCTATTCAGACTGCCAGTACCCTTCACTGATCTATTCTCGCTACTAGTGTTCATGCTACCAGCAATGATGGCCCAGACACTCTGTCGTTCGGCGATGGGCTTGAGCGTGAAGTGCTCACAATCTTAGCCGGTCAAGTCGTGGCAGCCCTGCCAATGTACTTTGTCTCGCGCTTGGGTGACCACGGCCACTCGCTCTCCTGCCCATCTGTCTTCCCAAATTCTATCGAGCGAAAGCAAGAGCTTGGGTTACTTGGCGCAATTATCAGCCTTTGCCTGATGTCTGGTATCGCTATCAAAGGTATCGACGGCGCTTGGCTGGTCTTTGTTCTGAACGGCTGCGACTTTTGCTCGCTTGATCGCAGTGTCATGGAGAGGTTCCATCCGGATCTCGCGAAGGCCCTCATCGACCTCGACAGTTGTGGACCTAATGGTGATCTTGCTCCTTTTGCTCATTACCTTGAACTTTTTGCCGACATCAAGGTGAGCGACGCGCACCAATGAAAGTCGCTGCACTCATGATTCAATTTGTACTGCCACACTAGATCGAGCAGTATGTGCGCCGCGATGCAGCTACGCATGCTGCACTTGCACCCTTTCTACTTTTTCGAGCACTGTTCGGTACCGAACCCCCTGCCGAGCATTCCGACACGCGGGCACTGCTGAAAGGACTCAACCTGCCTTGCCCTAATGGCTGGACGATGCAGAAGGTTCGCAAACTTGTCACTGCGAAGCTCAGCGACTGACTCTGACTGCTTGCTTTCAGGCGGCCCGAGCTTTTCGCGGTGGCCCTGCTGCCCTGGTTTCTGCATGTTATATGACGCGCATCACCACCTATGCTTCACTTCTCCCCCGCCTCATCATTTTCGTAAACTCGTCAGTCCCAGCGAGCCTGGGTGCCATCAGCATTCGCGGCGAGATTGTAGATCTTCCTGACCTGTTCAAGGGCTTCTTGCAGCGCACCGGGGTCCCTGCTCAGCCCAATTTCAGGGAGAGACTAGCTGACGGTGTCTACAAATCTGCACTGATACCATTGGACGAGATGGAGTCGAACGCCGGATTCCGCTCGATCATGTTTTGCATCGCTGCTACTGGTGGTGACTCTATCATGGGTGACGATCTTCAGGTTCGTGGGCCTCTGCAGAGCGCATTCTTGCTACTACTACTGATAGTGGCACATCCTTAGGTTACCTTTGTTGGTGGCGAGGGCGACGATGCCTATGCCTGTCCTCCCGAAAGCAGGGCCTTCTTCGCTGCACAGGGCGTGGCTAGCTGGCGCACGTGCTTCTCGAAGATCACAATTCCAACGGGATATCTTGAATGTTGCGTCCGCCGGGTGTATGATTCCAACTCGGTAGCTGAAGCCCCTTCACTTGTTGATGACATTGATGCTTGGCTGCTTGACGGTATCCTTTCTGCGATTGCGGCGACTCATGGTGGTATCGCGTAGAGTAGTACCTCATAGACTCGCAGTATCTATGATATGATCCCCATTTAATTGATGCATATTGCTGCTTGTTTAGAGGCAGGCCTGAATCCACCAGTCTGCACTGCGACTCGGGCCCGCTGCAGGCACCGAGCAGGGAGTCTCGGAGAAATTCCCAAAAAGGCAATGCTCACGCGGGATGGGGTGCACCCGCGCCCTCCTGCTACCTTCACTACTCCAGCCATCCACCTGCGCACCCGATGCTCCTTTACCGCCTAAAACGACCAAGGGGCTCCAGCGAGAGGCTAGTGGGGGCACTGCCTTGACCCTAACGGGACGGGTACCGACCTCCCTCTCTTGCTGGTAGTTTTCTGAGGCCGCACCCGGCATCGCACTGGGACCTGGCACCCTCGTTCGCAGCTCGAGAAGTCACCACCACCCTTCTGCTGAACGACCCAACCAGCAGTGCTGCCACCCACATGAACAAGCTCCAGCTGCATGCAGAAGGCGAGTCACCAAAGGTGCTCGCGATCAGTGACCCATGCCAGGATGCCGACCTTCGCCAGCACATTGTTAAGGAGGTGGCATCAAAACCGGTATGTTCTCCATTTATTCATTTTATACTTATTGCTCACGAGCAGCCATTCACCCTGCACGACGATCGTGCATACTCAAAAGGCCCACTTTCGCACTTAGGGACTTAGGCCGCGCACACAGATGCACGGAGGTACTCTCCACCACACTCTCGCCGGGCACACGACACGGAGCCGCGTCGTCGTCCAGGATCGACGGGCGGGTTATATTCGGTAGGCACATGTATGCCAACATGGTACATGCTTTCGGGCCATGCCAGGATTTGTGCAGACAAAGATGACTGACCATCCCTCGCCAGGTGTCCGTACATGCAACGCGCATCGTCCGAGAGCCAGCATGCTCTCCCCCATCACACCACAGGCGACGTGCATGGACCCGCGCGCGCGCTGTTGGAGGACGCATGCGGATCACAGGTATGGCGACAGTCATGGTCTTCGCTCTCTGTTGTACTCACGCGCATCCATGCATTGGGACAGTGTAGTCCGCGCTCGATAGCTGACCGCGCCCGCGGCCAATGCTGGGTGCAATCCCGACGTCCATCCCTGGAGGTGCGTCGTCCGCGCGCGCCGATGCTCAGAGGTCGCCCACACCGGCCCGTGTCGCCGGCTCTCGACGTGCTGCGAGGTAGTGCATCCTTCCCGAGAAGATGCCTCGTTCGTTCGTTCATCAACTCGCACATCGCGCGCCGCACTCACCGCGTCACCTACTAGTCGCTACCATGCATGTGGGCGCTGACGAATCTCGTTCCATTGTTGGTGCCCTCTTCCGGCCACAAGGCTCCCCTCCACTCGCCATCCATCACCCACACGTCCCGAGCCCATGTCGTCGCACGCAGCCCTGCTCGTTTCCCGCCAGTACCCAGGATCGCAAGACCGCGCTCTGACGCTGCGTTCCCCGCGCGAGAAATCGAGGAAGATGTTCCCGAGCACCGCTCGGCACACTCCTCCCGTTCCTTCTTCGCCACACCGGAATCCTGGTCGACCTCGAGGCCATCTGTTGTCGCCCCGTCCGATATTTGCGTTCAGGCTGCATGCAAGCAACACATCTATCACCACGCATCCACTCGCGGCGCGCGTACCGTCGAGCTCCATTCAACACTGCGCAGACGTTCCGCGACACGCATTGACATGATGTATCGACGCCCCACGAGCGGGGTCCCGCCACGAGTGCGCCATGCGCGTCGATGTACCGCCTGCATCGCGGCGCCATCCAGCTGATCCTCGCGGCCCCGACCTCTCCTCGCCGACACGTCTGATCCGCCGCCCAGAAGAGGTGTTCCCGGTGTTGCTACGGCATAGCAACGCCCGCCGGTCGGCGCCCTCTACGCGCAAACGGGGCGGGGATTAGAAGACGTGGGGTGCGAACGTCGATGACACGACGTATCGCGTTCCGGCGAGCGGCCCTAAGGGAGGCAGGGCGGGGCCAACTCGCCTGCGCGCTGCGGGTCTTGCAAATGTGAGGGCTCTTCATGCCTCGTCTGCCCCGGTGCCCTGTTCATCTCGGCGTCGCATCTCGCATCTCCCCGCTGCTCCCCGACGTTGATCTCCACACCCGCGTCTCCCTGCAGCTCACCAGCGGCGGCGTGATCTTCTGGTATGTGGATTCCCGCGCGGTAGGTCGACCAGTGCGGCGAATCGCGCGCCGGGCAGTGCAAGAGCCGGACTTTGTGCGCCGCGCATTTGTGGCTCTCCGACCTGTGCCGCGATCCATGCACGACCACTCCCCGGTGCGCTTGTGGTCCTCGCACTCCCCTCTCGTGTAGGTCCGGCTTCGAGTCTCCCGCGAGCCTGGGCGCGCGGTGTTGACATGGCCCGGTCCATCGCCCATGGATCGAGTCGAGCGCACCGGGCAGCGTGCGGCGCGATCAACACAGACAGCACCTTACCGCACCGCAAGTCCGCTGCCCAGTTGGCGATGCGGCGCACGAGGATCCTTGCCGAGCGTGCTGGCCCTCCGACCTTCATCCGAGGCGTCCTCCGCTGCGTGTCGCTCGTTTTTGCAAGTCCTGCGAATCTGGTCCATCTCCATGTCTGCCACGAGCCCCGACCCTCACGGCGCGCCGCAGCAAACGCGACCCGGCGTGTCGTTTTGACATGCTGGTCGCCCCCAAACACCACGCGAAGATCGCGGGCTCACTCTCCTGGTGCGATGTCCGCCCTCCGCCGCGGGTGCGAGTGCTTTATGCAGCGTACGCAGCGTGCCACGTGCGATGATGCAGGAAGGGAGAGAGAGTCGGTATGAGCGGGGACAGGGAGGCGAGCGTGTGTGTTCATCGGCTGGGACACTGCGCGGGGGATGAGCAGCACAAGCCAAGATAGAGCAGAGTCAGCACAGTCGAATGCGGCGCAGACGCAAAACACTCACGCGCGTCCTCCGATGGATGCTCGACAGCTGTGCATCGTGCCGGCGGGACGAGGCTCGCAGTCCCGGCATGAAGGTTGACTGCGGTCTTGTTCGGGCGAGATTGGCGTCGTTTGCGGGCACTGTGCGTCCACCACAAGCGGGGACTACTTTTGAAACAACAATGTGAGCGCGGTAATCAACTCCGACTGCACGAAACTCACCTGTGCATTCGTCGCGGGCAGCCGAGAAAGAGCAGGCGCCGCAGCCTCATGCGCGTGCTCTCCCGTCGACTCTGCGCGAGTGCATTGTGCCACGGGGGGAGCCGCGCCTGGCATGCATAAGCGTCGTTTGCGGGGGCGATACCGTGACATAGCAGACGAGTCCGTCCCTGCTACCCCCAGGAGCGATGCCTCCAATCCGTTCTCACCGCCTGCGAGCGCCATCGGCTTCAGCGCCGAGCAGACCGCACCCGGTGCCCACCAGCGTGCGGTGGACAACAAGCCGTCGACCACTGTACTGTGCCATGCATCCTCGAATCCTTCGGTAGCCAGCGTACATGATCCCTGGTGTGGACTCGATGCTCCGCAACTTATTCATGTCGCCTCCGGCAATGCCCCGTCGTGCGACCATGTTCGGCCCCTCCAGCCATTCTGAGACACCGATGCGCCCCAACGTTAAGCGCCAGCGCTCGACGCTGCTCACCGGCGAGATCGAGAAACCGTGGACCACCGACAAGGACGCCTATGTGACCACCTCTTACTGGGTCACCATCGGTGTTGCCTTTATCGGAGTGATCGGAGGGGCCCTCCGCTGCTACTTCGGCTGGAAAGACGTCCCGCGCATCGGCAACGTTTGTCTCATCATGGAGGACGACTTCAACACCCTCGACAAGACTATCTGGACGCACGATGTCGAGATGGGCGGATTCGGGTGGGTCTTTCCGTGTATAGTGCGTTCCGTGCCAAATATTGACGTCTTCACAGCAACGGCGACTTCGAGATAACGGCAGACTCCACGAACAACTCTTCCGTCCAAGATGGCAAGTTGTACATCGTCCCGACACTCACGTCAGACGTCATCGGCTACAATAACATTTTCAATGGGTACACCTACAACGTCTCCGGCTGCACGAGTTCGAACCGCACTGCTTGTGGTGCCGTGTCAAACTCAAGCTCAGGTTCCGTGATCAACCCCGTCATGAGCGCGCGGCTCTCGACCATCAACAGCCACAGTATCAAGTACAGCCGCGTCGAAGTCGTCGCAAAGCTTCCCCGCGGTGATTGGCTGTGGCCCGCTATTTGGATGTTGCCCGTCAATAACGTCTGCGGCCCCTGGCCCGCGTCGGGCGAAATAGACATCATGGAGGCGCGCGGCAACGGAATTAGCTACCAGCACAGTGAGTACCAACTTGAGTCCCGATCGGAGGAATACTGCATAGCTAACGCCATCGCAGAGGAATCGACTTCGTGCGCGCGTCCTTGAACTGGGGCCCGTTCCCCTTCCTGAACGGCGTCGCGAAGACGTGCGGCTGGTGGGCGGAACGGCGCAAGACGTACGCGGACGGGTTCCACACGTATGCGCTCGAGTGGTCGCCCGAGTTCTTGCGGATGTACGTCGACACGCGCCTCGACCACATGCTGCAGCTCTCCTTCATCGAGCCGTTCTTCAAACACGGCGACTTCCCCGAGACGATCGCGAATGGCTCGCAGTACATGGTCACGCCGGACCCGTGGATCAGCAGCACGCGTAACGTCGCGCCCTTCGACCAGCCGTTCTACCTCGTTATCGACCTCGCCGTCACTTGCCGCTGGTGCCCGCCCGTCCACGTTTTGTTACCTCCTCGTGTGTGCGCTATCGGTGCGGCCGGCGCGCTAAGCCGAAGGAACTGTGCAACTGGATCGACTGCCAGATCTGCTTCGACGAGGTCGCGCAGAGCACGCAGATGCACGAGGGGGGCAGCGAGGGCAGTGTGGCAGGGAGCATCAGCAAGGGGAGTCGACTCGTCCACGTCTCGATCAACATGTCCGCTCGCAATGCACTGCTTTCATAGCGTGTATGCACCCGCGCGCCCCCTCTCTCAATCCGAGTCGCAGGCCTGATCCTCCGCCGTCACCGCATGTCACATCCTTCTTCCTCATGCGCGCAGATGCCTCGTCGACAGTCGAAGAACACTGCTCGACGTTGAATCGCCTCGCCGCGCACGGCGCTGCGCACAGGGCTCCCCAACATGAGTTCTTCACGCTACATACACTCGGGTCCTCCTATCCGGCACGTGTTGACTGCCAGTGGTTCGTAGCCTACACAGTGCGGCGCTATCAACATCTGCACTGATGTCTGCCGCGCCCACGCCATGCCAGCGACTCTTCGCCCGCAGACGTCCTGCGAGCTCAGCGGATCAACCGCGCCATCCTGCCCGGTGCGTACTCGCGACCACCAGTTTCCCCCACGCCGGTGCGCAGTTCGCCACTGGCGAGGTGCGAGCCGACCACGGTGGCGTGAGGCGAGTTGGTCGACGGCGAGCTAGAGGTGTGCACGGGCGAAAGCGATCCGATTGAGCTCTTCCTTGTGGAAGAGGTGGAGGAGGAGGAAGAGGTGGAGGATCTCCAGGCGATTAGTCTCACAAGTGTTCCGAGGAGCGAATGCTACGAAGGTGCGCTGGACATGCAACTGATAGAATACAGTGTTTGTTATGTTTGGGGGTGATGCGATAGTGGTAGAAGGCACAGTATCATAAATAAATGATGAGCAACCCGAACTGTACTGTGCGTGGTGCGCGGCGGTGGTGCCGCCATTTAGGCTGCTCGACGGGACTTTGGGATTTCCAGGTCGCAGTACCAAAATCAGTAGACAGCGAGATTGTTGAGACATGCATTAGGCGGCTGCGACCGCGTTGGACAAGTAAGACCTCATGGCACTTTCCTGATGCAGCACAGCGGGCAGTTATGTGATACGGAATATTGAGCTGCAGTTACAGAGTGCGCTCCTCGTCGATACCTTCCTCCAACCCTTTCACAAACTCTGCTGCAGCCTCCTCTGCACTCAGCTGGTTGCTCTGGTACTTTCTCCACGTGGACTCCAGGCGCATACTACTGACGAAGGAGATGCCCTGTTGGGCGAAGGGAGGAGTCCCAGGTTGGGGCCCATAGTCAATTAGACTAGTGCCGTGGTCCTCGGTTGGGCGCCAGGCCTGGAATGAATTGGCAGCCTGCTCGATCTTGATACCATACTTGGCGAGGTAGAAATTACCACCGCAAGTAGCGCTGCGCGCAGTCGTCCACGCATATGCAAATTTGTGGGGCATATTCTCCCTGTGTATCGCACTGTGGAGTGCTAAGCATCAGGTGTTCAGCAAGTTACTAGGCGACATACCGAGAGTAATTTGCAGCTGCCACTCCCGCAGGTGGTGCGAGTTTCTCATGGTGGAAGACGACGGTTTTTGCTCCTGTCTGGACATAGTATTCACCGCAGCCGTCACCATCAGAGGCCATCGCACCCCGGGCATCCATGCGCGGAAAGCCGGCTGCATCTAGCCAGTCTTCATAATCACTGAGAGCCTCGTCTGGGAGCACTGCTCGCATCTGCTGGTAGAAGAGGGCGAAGACTGAGGAAACGGCCATACTATGGCTATGCAGGAAGTGGATGTCGTTCTTCCTGGCGATGATGTTGCGAGCCCAATCCCAAGCAGCCGCTGAGCGCGAGCCTGCAGAAAAGCCTGTCAGGACTATCTTGCCGGGATTCTCCTTCTGCACCGAACATCAATTCTACTAGTGGTTTCAATCACAACTATTAGGCGACTCACCCGGACACTCCTCTTGATCCTGACATCAGTTGCGATGATTTCGTTGACCCAAGCAAGGGCACCATCATCCTTGCAGAAGTTGCGCAGGACGATTGTGATCAAGTCCCCACTTCGATTGCGGATGATCGCATTCTGATCGGCAGGTATGATGAGCTGCAGCTTGCTTGGATCAAGCAGCCGCGCAGAGTCCCTAGCCTGCAGCTAGTTGTCAAGCAGTGTGATGCAATGTGAAAGGATTTGCGCACCCTCCGCTGATCTGGAAGGCGCCTGCGTTCGATGAACTCGAACCAGCCCTCCTCTGCCTCTTGATTCTCGCACACGTAGAAACCACGAGGAGGGTAGGGTTCTGAAAGTTCATCTACAACGTACTCCACAGTGTGAGCTTTCAGCGCAGCGACCTTTGCTGAGTTGCTGTGCTTCCCAAGTCCGAGCTTCGCGACCAGGCGCAAATGGTCGGCGCGCTGCTGGTTCATGCGCGCAGTCCGCTTAGCAATGGTCTTCTTCAAGCGACGAGGGATTCTGGCCTCTTCTTTTTTGCAGAGGCGCAGAAATTCACCCAAAGGGTCTGCACCAAGGTCGAGAGACCTCCACTCGTCCCGAGTGGACTGGTCCCTGAGTATCTCGACAACTTGGCAGCGATAACCTGGATTATCGGATCGCTCCAGGAGCCAAAGCGTAGGCGTCGTTGCGATGGCACTGCAGAAAGCAATAAATTGCTCACTGCGATCAATAGCAGCTTTGCGAGCTCCGCGTTTCTTCCGCATTGAGGCAATCGAGAGTACTGCGTCGAGGAAGTGGACTGCAAGGAAAGCCTTCAGACTCAGAGCGCCAGAGGCCGGAGCTGCCGCGGGCGCGCAAGCGCCTAAACGCTCCTTGCTCGGCGCAGATTCAGCAGAACTCCTCCTCCTCCTCCTCCTCCTCCTTCCCCTCGTCGGCCGCCGTTCAACCGCGTTCAACCCCGCGCGCACCTCTTTCCTGTTCATGAGCCCTCGACGCAGCACTGCATATGCATGCATTTCTTTTTTTTTTTCACCCACCTATGCATCCGACCCGCCGATGATGCTGCCACCGAAACCTGGAAGTAATCTAGTGAGAGGCTAGCGGGGGCGCTGTCTTGACCCTAACGGGACGGGCACTGACCTCCCTCTCTCGCTGGAGGTGTTCAAACACTAGGTTCCGGTGCTGCCTCGCCGACCACTCGCAAAGTCCCGCTGCATGGCCTCGCCGCTTCACTCTTCGCCTGCGCTGCGCAGCCGCCCCGGTGCGGGGGACTGCAACCTCCTCCACAAGGTTCTGCACCCACTCGCGCATCTCGTCCTCGCGGGCTTCCACGCCGCGCACCTTCACCGCAGCCTCCAACTGGCCGCCGAACCAGTGCGCGGGTGATGCTTGCGATCCCGCATGAGGCCCAGTTGCCTTCACCTGCTCGCGCCCGCCGCCATCAGCCTCGCCTCGCATCTGGCACTCTCACTAGGCCTGCTGCGACCGAAACGACCGCCGCACCTCTAATTCCGAATTGCGAGTCGAGAACGTCGAGCCCACAACTACTCATGAGGCACCACCCGCAGCGCCTACAACCCCTTCCTCTCCAGAATGCCCGCCACCCCAGCCGCCGAGTCGCCTCTTCTTCTCTTTGGTTCCTAGGTGCGACTTCTACCTCATCGTACTCCTCGCCATCCTCACCTCCATACTCACCGGTGGCGCCGCTCCTTTCATCCGATCTACCGGCGCCCACCATCTCCGTGATCACGTCGCCGCCGTCAGCCAACATCCGAACCTCTTCGACACCACCATCGCTGAGAACATCGCCTTTGGGAACAAGGAGATCTTGCTCGAGGACGCGCAATGCGCGGGCAAGGCAACGACTGTGCATAGGTTCATTGAGTCGCCCCCGAAGGGCTACGACACTCGCGTCGGCGAGAACGCTTCCCTCATCTCAGGCGGGCAGGCCCAAGGCTTGCAGATCGCGCGCGCGCTTGCAAGACCTGCGCGCATCCTCATCCTGGACGAATGCACTTCCGCGCTGGACGCAGAGAACCAGATGGCCATCATGGAGACACTCGCACACGCTAGGGTGGGCCGGACCACACTCGTGGTGGCACACAAACTCCAGATGACGCGCATGTGCGACCGAATTGTTGTCGTGGACGGCGGCGCCATCGCGGAGGAGGGTACATATGAGGCCTTGATACAACGGCGCGGGGTCTTCGCCCAGTTGGCCAGTGGTGGTGCATGGACAGGCGATTGACCGGTGCGTCTCTATTCTTTCTATCTCTCTTTCTCTCGTCTGACCCCGGTCGCGTGCACTGCTTGTTTGTCAGCCTCAGCAGGCGTTCGGATTACGTCGCCTACACACGGACTGTGGAGGAGTCGGCAGAGTCGGAGCGCGACGTCGTGGACGTTGCAGCTGCCATCGTGGCGCGCGAAGGCAGCACGGGGCGTGCCGCGGATGAAGATTCTCGGACGTCATCTCCAGTAGCCGATCTTACGCACGACTTCGAGAACAGCGCGAGGCACGAAACTTCGAATGCGCTGCTGCAAACCAGCGTGGTTGCAGAGGACAAATCTGGCAGGTCTGGTAACCAAGTCTTGCCCTTCCGGGAGAAGGCTCGCACGCGCTCGTTGTCGACAGTGATCCGAAGGTCGATAATGAAGACGCAGCACCTGCTGCACGAGCTCCGGACGGGGATCTCCCTGCAAAATCTGATACGTCCTTACTTGTATCTGCGGAGACTACTGAGGCTGGGCAATGCGAACAGCATGCAGGATTTGCGGGGCAGCGCGCGGGCGCAACTAAGAACACGCCTGGCGAGTTCCTGGCCTCTGCCGAGCGGGTGTTCAATGCCTTCCGGAGAAGTCGCGCACCACTCGCGGGTGCGCACCACTGGGAGCTCAATGCGCTCGCGCGTGCGAGCTTCATGCTCGGACGGCTCGAAGATGGCATCGCCGCGTTCAAGCTGATGTTCTGCATGCGGTACGTCCCCGACTTGCAGGACATCAACGTCGCGATCGGCGTCCTCGCTGAGCACAACCCGACCGCCGCGGCCGACATTATCGAGCACATGGTCAAGATGGGCATCGAGCCGGACGCAGTGTCGTTCGGGAGCATCATTCACCACGCGGTCATTCATGGGGACATTCCGCTGACGACAGCATTGATCAGACGTGCGCGCGAGCTCGGGATCACGGAGCTCTCGTACAAGACTGTCGGGACACTCCTCCGCGCAGCGGCGACGGCCCCGGACGAGGATGGATGGTTGTCGCCGCGCGCGCAGCTGCTCAACATGACGGAGCTCGTCGAACGACTGGGACGAACCCAACCGACAGATGTTCGATGAGGATGTCACAGCGGAGGACCTTGCGCGCGAGACTATCCGGTCTTGCGAGGAGAGTGACGACGAAGTGGAGGAGGAAGAGGACAAGTTCGAGAAGAGCTTCAAGACCGCAGCCGAGTTCATCGCGAGCCCAGCCGGATTCATCATGTAGGGCAACCTCTGCACCATGCTCGTCGGCACACCGCGCTTCAACACGACACTCGAGGCACTCAGTGAGTCACAGCCTCCCTCTGATGGTCCGGTGATAGAACCTGCCCCTGCAGAGCTTCGCATCCCAATGTCCCTCGGCCCCTCGTGCGAGGCCGCTGCGCAGTGCACCGATCCCCGTCACAGCCAGCAAGTATCTCAATGGGGAAATGACAGTCGACACTGGGACGGCGCGGTACATGTCTTAGACGGGCAAGTGGTCTCGCAAGCAAGGTATGTTGCACGTACACACGCGCTCTCCTCAAACGCACATTGACATACCATCTCCTCCCCTGGCTCGAGTCACTCAGTGTCCACTACCTCGACACGCTCACGTCGCCACGGATGTCCAACCACCGCAGCTCCAACGGACTCTGGGCCATTCCCCTGTTGCCTCGCCTGTCACGCACAAAGGCGCACCTGAGCCAGGCGTGTCTCGCCGCGTCCTAGAAGACCACGACGACGAGGCCAGTAAAATAGACGACATCACTGCAAAAACCAACATGTGCGCTGACAGCGGGTGCTGCTAATTTGAACGTGTCCAGCGTGTGTCGCTGCTTGCGCTCAGCGCGAATACGATGGACGTGCGAGTGAGGTATGTATGTAGCCCTTCTTTGATCCTCTCTGTTGCCTCACTCTGTCTCTTCACTGCTGCTTGCACTCCAGACGATGGCACTGTAACCGTGCTGCACGGGCCCCGAATGGTGCCTCCAGCAACTGCACTGTGTGGCACGTGAGCTGGACACAGATGACCTGCGGGGACACATACCCCGGCAACCACTACAACATGTCATACATGCCTTTCCAGATGCAAAATACCACGTGCTATGTCAGTAATAGGGTGAGACAGGAGTGACACGGAGACGTACCTTGGCGGCATATGAGTGGCGGGTGGGGAGGTACAGGACGTTTTGTCATGCAATAGTACAGCCTACAGTGAGAGTTTATGCTACAACACGACCCTGTATCTTGAGTATTATCAGTAAAAATGAGTTTATGTTATGCTTCAATAAGACTCTGATGAGAATATGATGAGATTGAATTATACTTGTGACCTTCTCTTACATTCAAAAAGTTTCTACTCGTATGGAAGTGTCTTATTGTGTATTATGCATCTACTTAGTTGCAAAGATTCAATTCACACAGTCTGTCCAAGATCTGGAGACATCTCAGACTAGACAAAACCACCTTCAGAGTCTCTGAGTGGTCTCTTGCTTTTTGCCAGGTCTTAGGCGCACAAAAGCGTTTTTCCTGATGTGGGACCACTCTCACGAGTCGGACCCCCGTACCCACGAACCGCACACCGTGTCGGGTACCGAGACAGCGACGTACACGAATCCGAGCTCAAACACAGCCTCGTACACGCTCTCGAGCTTGAACGCCACCACGATGACGCCAACGCCTACGACGCTCACGCCGCGCCAGATGTCGCCCGGCGACCGCACGGCGTTGAGCCAGGTGCGCAATGTGATCAACCGGTGGAAGGAGCGCACGCCTTCCATGGGCAAGTCTGAGCGATCGGCGGCGTCGCCGTCGCCTACTCAGAGCGGCGGCTTGTTCAGCATCTGGCGCAGGGCAAGCAGAGGCAGCGCCAGGCTGAGAGATCGCGTGTTGCAGGCGGCGAATCGGATTGGCAGGCGGGCGAGTGACCCGATCTCGACGAGAGCGGCAGTGGTCCCTCAGCACAAATGAACTGCTGCCCCCGCCCTTCGACATCAATGAGATGGGCCAATATGCCGGAGCTCCGGAAGCACAAGAGGTGAGTTTTCAGTGGTGCGACTGCTCATCGTATACTAAAACGTGTGCAGCCGCTTCGAATTGGTCTCTTGTGGTACCTCAATGTTCACGCGGCGCCGCCGTACAGATGGCAGCGCCGCCAAGGTCTGCTTTATCCGCACATGCTCTTGCTGTCGTGGATTGCCCCGGGTGGAGGCCGCGGTATTGTTGCGCCGGATCTGTCGAATTGCACCGAAGTACAGTCGGCAAAGTCCCCGGCGCACCACGGCGCGCATGATGATGTTGGAACGCTCGCGGCGATAATGCAGAGTCAAAACGCAACATCGGGCACGGAGGCTCAACTGGGCGAAGCAGAACCGATGCAGACCCTGAGTCCTTTCCACTTGCACTACGGTGAAGGTATCGAGAGGCTGGGGACGGATAGTCCGAGGGAACGCGTTCGCTGGGTGAGCGCTATCTGGTAAGTGCAAACGTTGGTCGTCAATCCTACTACTTACAGTAATCGCTGTGCAGGGATGTCCTTGCTCGCGCTGTGTCTATTCCAGACCGCTCAGCTACTGGCTCCCCGACTGGATCAGTTCGCACGATGTGTTCGTTCGCCAGCTCTGGTTCTTCGCGCTCGGGGACTGCATCTGGCTCGGCTTCAACGCGCTACGTCCCCCACACCGATACTATCCCAGACATCTCCGACTTGCAGTCTATCTCTAGTTCCGGCACGCGCACCGCGTTGTCGCGGGGTCCTTCTCTTGCCTCTGCCCATCGCACGCGCGCCACAGACGACTCGGCGGTCTCGAATCAGGCCTTCTTGTACCCCGGCGATCCACGTGTGATCGCCCCGAGCAGGAGCTGCTCTATTCGCCGCACTAGCTCTCTGACGGATCTCAATGAGGAGTTCGCTTCCGCCGTTCGCCGTGCGCGCGACTCCCGCCCGGGGCTTGGCTTCGGTTTAGGCCTCGCTGGAGGTATCCCTGTGGGTGGCGGCTCCTCAGTGACGGTGTCAAGTGGACCCAGGCTCGGTCGTGAAGTGTACATGTCGCCACCGCCGAGTGTGGGTAGAGGCAGCGAGCGGGCACGTAGCCGTGCCTCCGACAGTGCGACGACCGTCTCTGATGACGTGTTCTTCTCTGTGACAGGTCGTTCGAGGACGGCATCGAGCTTCTACTCGTCGTCGTCGTTCACGAGGGGCCTTACCACCACCGACACTAGGACAGGAACTGGCCTCGGCACCGACGAGACCCTGCTTGACATCGTCTCTGGCACTGGCACGAACATCGGTCCACCGGCTTCAAGTTTGTCCCTCAGGGACGCCGGCGTCCATGCTCGGCGACTCTCACAGCAGTCTGCCTCAACGTCTTACACGTCCTTCTCTGCGACGACCCCCGCCTGCCCTCTCCCTCGCACTTTGAGCCCTCGGTCACCCGTCTCTGCACAGGTACGGTTCGGCGCATCCATCCTTTGCGCACCGTGCTCACTCTTGTCAGTGTACCCCTTCCAGTCACCGGAGAACGAGGCCCAAGCTAGTCAGTCTCTGCTTGCTGGGCGACGCCGCCCTCGGTGTTCTGCTTCACGCGCTGCTCACCGCCCTCCTGACGCGCCATGCCAGTCCCACGGATTGACAACACAGAAAACGACGTGAACAGCAGTGCCACGCTATCATCTATCTCGCTGAGGCTTTGCTCTTCTACGTCGGCGCAGTCCTCATCGCCCGCGGAACCTACTCCCTTCAGATGGTTCGGGTCCTGAACCTCGTTGTCTTCTCTGTATCGATTGGCTCGCAGCTCATGGGCTTCAGTAAGCGCATCTCATGTTCAGTATTCACCTGTTTACTGACCGCTCATTACAGCGCAACGCATTGCGAAGTCGGTGCAAGCCACCCGTGACTTCACCACTCTTCTCAAGCTCTCAACTTTCACCGAGGAGTCGCGCGGCGTTCTGAATGTCTCCGGTGAACCGACGCCGGCGCACTCGTCTCACGAGTCAGCCTGGGCCTCGCAAGACCAGCTCGTGAGCTACTCACCGTCAGTCTCCCTCCCCCTCGTTCCACGTCGGCGTCCACTGTCGACATCCCCTCGCTGCCGTGCGCAGGCACGTCCTCGCCGTCCTCTGGACTTCCTTCCGCTATGTCCGCCTGCCCCCGGTACGCTGCCGTGCTTTGTCTATCGACACCTCGCCATCCCGCCCCGTCTCGCGTGTCGACACATTCACCGGCTCTCTCACTCTCTTCGCTGACGCAGTGCCTTGGTCACCGTCGGGCCCAACGTGCCTGTGCCCCTCTCCACCCTCGCCATGGCGCCGAACTCTCCCCTCTTCCCATCGAGCTCGTGCCTCGAGGCCCGTGTGTGTTCGTCCCGCCGACAACGGTGGATGATCACCGTATGGAGACGGGTAAGGCTGCATAGCCTGGCTATGCTCCCATACCTTTGTACGCCGCTGCCACTCGTCCATCGACACCTCCCCGTCCCGTCCCGTTGCGTCTTGCGCAGTCCACCTGCGCTCCCACACCCCCCTCGCTACCCTGGTCGCCATCGAGGCTAACGTCCCTCTACCCCTCACCTCGCACTAACACTCCATGCCGCCGCCGCCGGTGTCGCGTCTCTGCGCCGACCTCTCCTCTCTTCCCATCCACAAGCTCGAGCTCGTCCTGCCGCGGATGCTCAAGATAGGGCGGTACCCTCTGAACGTTCGACAATGGACAATGTTGACGACGGCGGCCAGGCTTGGTGTGAGCAGTCGGACAGAAGACGGGCGTGTCGACTAGGTAAGTCTTATCCCTCGCTCTCCCTTGTATCGCGCACCGTGGACACGTACGCCGCCGTCACAAATGGCCGGCATCCGACAGCTCGCGGACGTCTGTGTAGGACGTGCACGGTGAGATGGTGGTCTCGCTCGATCCGTCCGGTACGTCCTCCATGTCCCACTCTCTACCAGTACTCGCTGACGCTTACAACATCTGCGTCGGCGTACGACGTGTTGCAGATCCACGGCGCCGTATCTTTCAGCAATGTATCCTTCTCTTACCCCGAGCGCGCCGACGTCCCTGTACTCAAGGACCTCTCGCTCGAGATTGCAGAGAACGAATGCGCGGCGATCGTCGGTGCCTGCGGATGCGGGAAGTCTTCAATCACTGCACTTCTCCAGCGGCTTTACGAGCTGAACACCGGCTCTATCAGCATCGGCCTGAACGAGCTGCGATCTACCGGCGCCCACCATCTCCACGTCGCCGTCGTCAGCCAACACCCGAACCTCTTCGGCACCACCATCACTGAGAACATCGCCTACGGGAACAAGGATATATCGTACTGGCTCCCCAACTGCATCAGTTTGCACGATGCGTGCGTTCGCCAGCTCTGGTTCTTCGCGCTCGGGGACTGCATCCGACTCGGCTTCAACGCGCTCCGTCCCCCACATCAATACTATCCCAGACATATCCGACTTGCAGTCTATCTCTAGTTCCGGCACGCGCACCGCGTTGTCGCGCGGCCCTTCTCTTGCCTCTGCCCATCGCACGCGCGCCACAGGCGACTTCGGCGGTCTCGAATCAGGCCTTCTTGTACCCCGGCGATCCGCGTGTGATCGCCCCGAGCAGGAGCAGCTCCATCCGCCGCACCAGCTCTCTGACGGACCTCGATGAGGAGTTCGCTTCGGCCGTTCGCCGTGCACGCGATTCTCGCCCGGGGCTTGGCTTCGGTTAGGGCCTGGCTGGAGGTATACCTGCGGGTGTCGGCTCTCCAGTGACGGTGTCGAGTGGACCCAGGCTGGGTCGTGAACTGCACATGTCGCCGCTGCTGAGTGTGGGCAGGGGCAGCGAGCAGCCTCGTAGCTATGCCTCCGGCAGCGCGACGACCGCCTCCGATGACGTGTTCTTCTCCGTTCGATGATGGCATGGGGCTTCTACTCGCCGTCGTCATTCGCGAGGGACCTTACCACCGCCAACACTAGGACAGGAAGAGGGCACCGTCGGGAGCCTACTTGACATTGTCTCTGGCACTGGCACCTACATCGCCGCACCGACTTTATCCCTCAGGGGCATGACATCAGTGTCCATGCTCGGTGACTCTCACAGTGGTCTGCCCTCAATGTCTACACGTCCTTCTCTGCGTCGACCCCCGCCTGCCCTCTCCCTCGCACTTTGAGCCCTCGGTCACCCGTCTCTGCACAGGTGCGGTTCGGCGTATCCATCCTTTGCGCGCTGTGCCCACTCTTGTCAGTGTACCCCTTCCAGTCACCGGAGAATGAATTCCAAGCTAGTCAGCCTCTGCTCACTGGGCGACGCCGTCCTCGTTGCTCTGCTTCACGCGCTGCTCATCGCCCTCCTGGTGCGCCATGCCAGTCCCGAGGATTGACAACACAGAAACCGGCGTGAACAGCAACATCACGCTATCATTCAATCAAAATTGTCGATGCCGCCCTTGCGCGACACCACCCTCTGTCAATGACGGCGGACCCACCTCGTCTCCAAGACTCGCCATGCCCGGGATCGACAATCCACGCTTGTGAGGGAATTTATCATCGGTGCGTGACAATGATTGACATTCCTGGCACGAGCAGTGTGCATCAGTCGGTGCAACACGTCGGCATGACCGCCACAAGTTGGAGAACTGAAACTTGTGCGGATATTGACCGCGTGACAAAGGCTGCACGGGCAGGTACGCCAATGGCCTGCCGCGCTCGTCCCGTTGCTGATTCTATTCAGCAGGAACAAAATGTATTGTATCTACGTGTAGTGTACAGTCCCCGCCGCCTTATGTGCGGGCCAGCAGCATGCCCTGCGAGCTGAGATGTGCATGGGGCTCAGTACGCAGCTAGACGTCCGAGCTCTCTCGTTCGTATGCCCCAACGCGCACGCACATCGTGCGCGCGTCATAGCGCACGTCGTTTCGCTCGCGCACCGCCGGCAGTGATGTGGGTAACGGCGATGACCTTTGGTTGCCGCCTCGCGTTGCCGCCTCGACGGGCCATGGACCGCTCTGTGTGTACGGAGTGGCCGCGCCGTTCCACCGTCCACCGGCCCCTGCTCATGTGTGCACATCTATACATGATGGGGCGATGGTGCACACTGCTCGATCGTACAGAGGAGCTCCGGTCCAATGTGCAGGAACTGGTCCATGGGCGAGTGCACATGCAGCTATACGTGTAGTAGCAATGTACATATATTAACTACAATCATTGAAAGTATGTTTCAAGCAATGCAACAGACAAACACCACAACTCAATTAGAGACCTATCGTCAGTGCGATCTCCAGCTGCTACCTGCAGTCGGTACAAGTCCTGCATGAGGCCTTCTGGCCAGTCAGCATCATCTGTCTCTACTGTGATTGTATTCAGGTGGTTTGGAGGGGGGGTGCGACCTAGGAAGGATGATACTTCGCTGTCTGCGTCGTTGTTGGCCTCGTGAGAATCCATGACTGATGCGTCGTGTAGGGCCTCAAAGTCGACTCCATAATATTCCAGTTCCTCCGCGGTAAGGATCGGTTCATTGGGTCGGGCAAGCTGGGCACCGCGAATGCCATGGACGTACATATCCCAGCCAAACATCTCTGAAGGGGTGCGGTTGGTGGTCGAGACCTTGTGGTGGTTCCATCCGGAGGCGAAGAGTTGCAATTCATGGTTGATCCTTGGAAGAAAGAGCTGATGCAGGAGGATGATGTGGTCCATATTATTGATATTGAGACCGTGTTGAAGCTCAAGCTCAGTGAAGAGATCGCGCCACTTTGAAGTGACTTGTGCTGTTACATCGCCCCAGAGTCGCTCGATCCGAACATTGTGGATACTCCTACATATCTGCTCAGCAGACAGAGTAGAGCAGTAGCAAAAAGCGCACCGTCCCCAAATATATGAACCCCGCCCAGGTCCCACATTATCTTCCATCCAGCACGCCGTCTCGATGTTCTCGGTTCCGTGATCCCCACGAAGGCGCGAGGGCACACCATATGCCTCACAAGCTCGGAGGAAAACATCAAGGACTGTCGCGCCGCGGTTGTTGTTGCTTGCTCGGAGGCCGACAATGAGGCGCGAGTAGCCGTCGATGAAGCCGTGGATCACAATTCGCCAGTGAATGAGACCTGTGCAGCAGAGATGATGAATGAGCAACACCCCATCAGGCTTGTAAGGAATCATACCGTGTTGACCGTCATGATGCCACAGTGCGTTAGGACCAGCAACTTGATACTTGCGCCGCTCAATGCGGATGCGATCAAAGACCCTCCTGACAGGGTCAACTCGGAGTAACGAACGCCTAACGCGCTCTGCCGCCACAGCTATGCCCAATCCGCGGAGTAGACCCGTCATCATCCTGACGCCAGCGCGACGATAGCGCGCGCGCAGCTCCTGGATTTCCAAGTCAAGCTCAGCATCGCTGATGTCGGTGAGAGGGCGCGTGTACGACGTGATGCGGGGTCCCAAGCTAGGCTCCGACTCCGGTATGCTAGTGATTGGGCATGAGGGAAGTCAACTATGGTGCAAGCACCTGCTATAAGGACACTACTCACCTAGGTCCAGCATCCTGTTCGAACTCATCGTTTTCGTCATCCAGAACATCTGCTCCGAGTCCATCACCGCTGTGATCGGTGCCAGGCTCTGCCTCCGCACTTCCTGACCCTGCTTCATGACTATCTTGAGGGAATGGGTTCGAGAGAGGCTCGCATATGCCATACTCAATGAGAGACCTTCGAACGGTACACCGGTGAACACCCAAGAAGCTGGCAATCGCCGAAATCGATTTTTGACCATAGGCCCATTCGAGCCAGTTGCGATCTATCACGATTTTCGGTCGGCCGCGGCCACCCTCATGTACTTCGGTAAGGATTACGGGTACACCATGGTGGGACTGATCGAGAGTGTCCTGGTAAAGCAGGCTGACATCGTGGCAGAGGAGTGCGAGATTATCGCGCATAACGATGATCTCTTCAGGATCAAATATGGATGCATGCTATAGCACCGCAATATAAGTGTAGACCATGCATATGTGTTATTGCTTTACCTGTTCCACTAGCTGCCGGAATTGCCCCAGGTCGTCACCAAGCCGCGCGATGACTGTAGGGTCGGTATAGGTAGTGGCGATGCCTTCGACCTTCGTTACATACTGATGGTATCGGGTGCGGAATTCATTCAATAGTTGCTGATCTGGCGAAGGTGGAGCTTGTGGGGCAGTAGAAGGAGCAGGGTTCATGCTTGTGTGAGCAGAGCGTCGCAGTGGCAGTGGGGGGCGGGAGCGAGGAGCGCGGCCACCATTGGTCGACTCGTATTTTCGGCCTTTGGTAATCAGATACTTACCCCATTCAACGCCCCAAGGCTGGATACAATTTTGCTCCGACTAACATATTACTGATTTGTTAGCGGAAATGCTGGTCGGTGCAGCTAGTTCGGCAGCAAGTGCAGAGCTGAAGACTGCGCAATGAACCTACAGCCTGCGAGCAGTCCTAGCTGATTAACAAGCCTAGAATCCCCGCACTGTGCATGACAAGTGAATGAGAACATTGCATCATCCTAACAACGATAGTGTGCACTTCCTACGAGTGTTCAAACAGTGGTGGCCGCCGACAACTTGAATGCTGACTACTTGTTATGGGTACTGCTCAGATGTACTTTTTGAAATCTTCGGACACTAAAGTGTGCGCCGCGCTCAGTGAATTTACATGAGCCACCACTATGAAGACGGCATTATACCACTCAAGTATGCGGACTAGCGAGTAGGCACTGAAGCTCAAGTGCCGGCACATGTGCACTCAAGTGTGCAGACTGCGATCGGAGTCAGGTGCGTTCCCACGATCAGTGACCAAGCGCTTAACACTGCAGACTGCGACCAACACCATTTTGTGCGATCAAAGTGTGCAATAATTTTGCTCGAAAAACGCCATTATAGTTGTGGCAAATTATAAGAAGTACAGTAATCAGGCATAAGAAACAGTGAGTGAATGTTGTCAGTGTCAATGCCAGCTCAGCGCTCAGCGCTCAGTGCCATAGTCAGTGCCGTTGATTCGGGAGTTGCCGAGGCCTTCTTCAGAGGCGCGGGATGGTCACATGACCGCGTTGATGGGGTGGCGGGCGCTGTTACGGCGGCCTCGCTCGTACGTGACTCAGTCAGTGACTGTGTTAGCTGCCATGTCCGGGAACACAGAGTTGGACCCATTTCACTTCATTTGCCTCAGCTGGTCCGGATATGAAGTTCTTACGCACCACAAACACGCTGCAGGCAGACCGAACATTCGCTTCCCCCCTTAATTAAGACGACGAGGCTTTGAGTACCGACAGGGAAGCCTACAGCTGATGTCAACTTGCAGTGGCGTTGCGTCGACGAGGCTGTAGCACCGACTCCCAGCAGCTATCAAAACGCATTCGTATCATCCAGGCCTTCTCGTGGTCTGTGGTTACCTCTTCTTATCGTTTACAATCGACGCCCCCAGCCCCCCGGTTGCTACACGGATGCGACTGCTTGTGTGGCGTTTGACGCCGTCACGACGGTGAGTACTGCTCTATGATTCGCCCACCAGCAGCTTACCAAACAGCCACACAGTGACCCTCATGGTATTAGATGAGTGCTGAGTACCAAGACCGATATGCAAGTTACACGACATGTGGCGTACGGTGGTGCCCCGGTGCCACAAGGTCCTTCCCAGTGACACGAGCTCAGTACTTCTTGACAAGTGAGGTGGCCCTGAACATGTCTCAGTGAGTTGACATCCGCACATAATGATGTATTGCAAGCCGATGTCATGGAGCCCTTTGAGACAGACCTCTTACAGCCTGAAGTGGCAAGAGCGCCATTCATAATGTCAGTCGGAGTTTGCGCGCCTCACGCATCACAACCAGGACGGGAATTTGTCAACCAGCGTATACAGCGGAGTGAAGGTGGTACAAGGCGCTCTACCTGAAAGGGGGGATCGACTGTGACCTCTTGCCTGGCGTCTTTCGTACGCGTCGAAGCGGGCTTGCCACAAGATCGAGTGCGGTCGACCCTAGGATGGCTGTTCCGCACCACAAATGGTCCGCTCTTGCATTTTGTTCAGTGCGGGTGGGCCCTCTCAGTGTGCGCCCTTCAAGGCGAAACACCACGGAGTATAAGGGCCAACCACACCGGTATTGTGCGTAGTTTCGCCTTCACATCTCAGATCTCTTGTTGAGCGTCGCTCATTCACTATAAAACAGGGCTGAGCACGGCATGCCGCTGCTCGATATCCTGCTGCTTCAGTGGCACTCCCGGGCTCGAAGTCATGGCCAACGCCACATATGCTCCGCCACTCATCCCAGTGGATACCGGGCTGCCGACTACAGGAGACCTCCAGTCTCTAGCCTCGACATTCCTGACGTTCACCGCCTCTGGTGATTGGGCCAAAATCCTCGTCTTCGGCTGGATACTCGAAACATGCCGCCGCCACCTGTTCCACTGGCGCGACATCATCATGAATCGCTTCTGGATAACCGCAATGTTCGACGCCAACGACTATAGCTACGGTAAGTTTTTCTAATGCGCCCGACTCTAGCACCTGACACTAACGCCACATGATCTGAACAGCTTGGGTTCTCTTTTGGCTGTCGCGACACCCAGTCTGGAGGGAGGCCCGCTCCATCGAAGTGACCGCGCGAAGCTTCGGGATAGAGAGCCCAGCTGAGGCTGAGGATGACAGCGGTGCCCACGGCCCCGGCAGCAACTCATACCACATATCGTACATCCCCAGCCTCGATGAGACCTACTCGCTGTGGTACAAGGGGCACTACATGACCGTACGGCGGGCAGAAATGGACAACGGGCGTTGGAACACGAAGGAGACATTGAGAATAAGGTGATAGTTTCTCGTAGACCCGTGGCTCGGTTCGCTAACGCGCCCGTACTCGCAGCATCCTGTCTTTCAATCGTCACATTCTTGAGACATTGCTCGAAGAAGCACGCCAAGCATACCTCGATGCCGAGAAGAAGGCCATCTCGATATGGACAGCAGACACGTATGTGTTGATCCCGATTTGTGGCTGAAAAGAACCTGATCAACGGGTCTGTCCAGTGGCGGCACCTGGAGGTATTCGACTTCGCGCGCCAAGCGCCCTCTCAGCTCCATCATCCTTGACCCAGGCATTAAAGAGCGGCTCCTGAGCGACGCGCGCGACTTCCTGACCAGCAAGAAGTGGTACGCCGACAGGGGAATCCCCTTCCGCCGCGGATACCTTCTGGTACGCCTTACCATGCTCGAACGTGTCATCCCGCCACTCACCATGTACACGCAGTACGGCCCGCCTGGCACAGGCAAGACCTCCGTCATCCAAAGCATCGCAGGGGAGCTCGGGCTCAACGTCTACATCGTGACGCTCAGCCGCGCGGGGCTTGACGACAGCCAGCTCAGCGAGCTCATCTCGAGCCTGCCCCACCGCTGCATCGCGCTCATGGAGGACATCGACGTCGCGCTCACGTCGGCCGCCAAGCGCGAGCTCCCGCCGGACGGCTCCGCGCCACACCTCGAGGACGCACTCGCCCGCGCCCGGCCCGGCGACGTCCCCCCGGGCGAGCTCGCGAAGCTGGGCCAGGGCAGCTCGCGCATCACGCTCTCGGGTCTGCTCAACGCCCTCGACGGCATCGGTGCGCAGGAGGGCCGCATCCTCTTCGCGACGACGAACAACTACGGCGTGCTCGACCCTGCGCTGTGCAGGCCCGGCCGCATGGACGAGCATGTCGAGTTCAAGCTTGCGAGCCGGTACCAGGCGGACAGCCTCTACAAGTGCTTCTATATGCCCGAGGACTGTGCTGAGGGGGGCCGTATTGTGGAGATTGATGAGAAGGGCTGTGCTACAGAGCGTGCAGGATCGGCGGAACGCACGCCTCTTCTCCGGTCGGCTGCCCGCCCCCCTCAGTGTGAATCGCGTGATGATGATATTTCGATGCCGTCGTTGGAGCCAGCCTACCACAAGCCGCCGTCTCAGAGGCATGGCCTTCCGCGCAACGAAGTTGTCGCACTTGCAGCTCGATTCGCTGAAGCTATCCCGGAACGCGAACTTTCGATGGCGAGCCTGCAGGGCTATTTGATGATGTACAAGAGTCGGCCGCGCGAGGCTGTGGACGACGCACCCCAGTGGGTCAACAAGGAGAGGGCTGCAAGGAAGGAACGGAAGTGAACCTAGCTAGCTGTTGACAAGGGGCCGTATTGTAACGCGACTCGTACCTTATTCCTACGTATCCAACACCTATATTGTGCACCTTAGGCTATAGACGAGCCGCAGGTGCACGGAGCATTATGATGACCAAGTCTGTACCTCGGATAATATAAGACAACAGATTATTCGAATAGCACGGCACGACGTTAGTCATGCAGCGCGCTCCTTGACTCAAGTAGACCGGTGTACATGCCACATCCATATTGCAGAACTGCGTGGAGAGTAACAGCTCGGCAACAAACAAGGACGCGCTCGGGTTGCACGCTCAGCATGAGCATCCTGCTCGAATCAAAGGGAGCGTACCGAACGGTGCGCTTTGTCTATCCTCAAGTCGACCAGCCCCGTAGTTTCGTCACTGTTCGGACAATCCGCGCCTCGCTGTCCCCCTCCTCGACGGCGTCATCCTCAGGGTCTTCCCCATCCTCCTCGCTCTCCTTGTCTCCGTCCGACCCCTCTCCAGAAGCGTCCCCCTCCGCAAGCATCTTCTTCCCGTCCACGTCTGCCACGTCGATCCACTTCCGCCACCGACGCAGCGGCGCCCAGTCGGCGTTCAACGCCTCCACGATGTTCGCGAGCCAGCTGAGGTCTGCAGAGAGCTGCGCAGCGCCCGCAGGCGTCAAGCGGGATATCTTGGGCAGCACGCCACGCGTGAAGCGCGCCAACAACGTGCGCGTAAGAGACGCAAGCCACGCCGCCGTAACGGCCTCGGGCGAGAAGTGCATGTCCTGGATCGCCTGTGGCTGCGCAGGCGCCTGCACCTGCTGCCCGGGGTGGAGGGCGATCGAGGTCGTCCTGCGCGAGCGCGCTTCGGGCGGAGCTGGTTGGGGGGGCTGCACGGGCTCGGCGATGGCGCGGAGGAAGCGCTTGGTGAGGAAGGGCAGGGTCTCGAGCGAGACTGCGAGTGCGTCGTCGTCGGCGTAAACCTCGAACAGCCGCGGGAGGCTCAGCAGCCCCTCCGCCACTCGCGCCATCGTGCTGCTCGGGCTGAGCGAGAAGGTCGGCACGTGCACGGCGCTCGTGGCGCCCCCCGTGCCAGAGCCTTTCGCGGACGGGTCGGGCGCAGTCCAGAGAGCGAGCGTGGGGTATGCGGAGAGGTGTGCGTAGAGGGGGCTGAGGATCGTGTCCTGCAGGGCTACCTGGCAGGCCTGTGCAAGCGCCGAGATGGCGCTACGCGCCTCGGTGAGCAGTGGCGTCGTCGGGGCCGGCATCGCGATGAGCGGCGACAGCGGGCTAGACCCCATGAACGACATGCGCCGTGCGTCGGGCGAGGGCGGCACGCTGGGTGCAGGCACGGACGGGGCAGGCGGCTCAGGATCGACGCTCTCTAGCAACGCGTGCAGCTCGGCGGAGTTGAGCGTCGACTGCATGAGCACCTGCAGGGCGCCGCGCGTCGTCCCGGTGTCGTGGGCGCCGAACGCGCCGGAGTCTTGCCGCGCGGCGCGCAGGTACATGGACATCTGGACGAGGCTCCCGCGCAGCTTCCCCTCGAAGGCGAGCATCCGGTCGAGCAGTGCCCGCACGGCTTCGAGCAGGTGGAGCAGCGCTTGGATCTCTGCCCAGTCTTCCGCAGTGTAGTCTAGGTCTGCGAGCTCCGCCTCCGAACCCGGTGCTGCAGTCCCTGAAGCATTTGCTCCCGCGGTTTTCCTGGAAACGATCTCCGAGCATGACGCCTCTGCAAATGCAGAGATGAGGTGGTCCACAGATTGAACCAGACCAGCAGCACCGTAGCCATGGGTGAACGCATTGCAGCGCACGACGGCATCCTCAACAGCGCCAAAGATATCCACTGCCCGTTCTCGGAGTACTCGCGCATAGTCAGTCCCCATTGTAGGCCGGGGCGTGCCCTTGAGGGCAGCTGCCAGAGCATCGTCCAAAAGGCGACGCTCCAGCGAGGCATAGTCGGCCTGAAAGTCGGTGAAGGACCCAAACAGGTCCGAGTCCCATTCGAGGATCGGTAGCGTCGGAAACGTCCCGGCCCCTTCAGAAGTGCGGTGAGGTGGCATCCGGCGTGACATCGACATCGACATCCGTGATGTCGAGCGACGGCGGGCGTGGGGTCGGGCCCCTTCTGTACTGGTAGGAGGCGCTGCAGACGCGATCAACGAGGAGAAGCCCATCTTCTCGAATATCTTGTCCACCGAGAGGGCGAACTCCTCGGTGGCACGATATGCCGCGATCAGTTCGCGCAGCGCGCGGGGTCCATGGAAATCGCAGACTTCTTCTAGGCGTTGGGAGAATGTCGGTTGCAAAGCTGCGAGAGTCGAGGAGATGAGTGTTGAGAGGGTCTGCTGAGGGTCGGGGAAAATAGCCGGGATCGACGTGCGCTCGCTCTGCAGTATGGAGAGGAACGATGCGTAGAATGTCGTAAGGAATGCAGAGAACTTCCGTGTAGTTGAGGCAGAGTCTGGGGACCCTTCGCAGTCTTTGAGGCTTGCGTTCCGCCACATCTCCAGCAATGAAGATCGTCGGGAGCCGTAGTAATAGTTGCGAAACTCGGCTTCCCGCTGGATATTGCTGAATATCCCGAAGTAGTTCCGGCAGACGGCCACGTCCTGCGAGCCCACCGCAGCCACCAAAGCGGAACTTAGAGCCGCCTCCAGTTGGTTTTGAAGGCTGACCATCAACGCGCGGCGGCTTTCGTATTCGGGCGTGTTTTCGAAGACGGCCATGCTGTTGTTAGCTTCGGAGAGCCGCTCTGCTGCCTTTTCGTAGTTCTTCTCGCCCAAGAGCGACGTCACATCGCTCTCGAGAGTACCCCAGCTCTCTGCTTCACGTAGGACCTCCCGGGCGGCCTCCATGTTGCGTTTGACTGTGTCTAGGTAGTGGAGCCGTTGGAGCGCGGCGTTCGTTTCTGCAGCTACGGACGCCCTGGACTTGGACTCTACGTTCTGAAGGATCGCTTGGAGCGACAAGGCGCCATCACGCATGAAGTGCAGGTCATATGTCAATCTGGTGGCACTACGGGATATGTCGTCGATGAGTCGCTCGACGTTTGCGGACGTATCTTCGCTGGCAATTTCGAGTGCGCCGACGAGGCTGGAGACTCGGCGATCGAGTTCTGTCAACTCCATAGGTGCCCCGTCGCACAGCTGATTAGGGTCTAGCGCATCGTTGATCCAGGATACTACGTCGTCGTAACTTTCGAGCGATGCCAGAAGGTCCGTTGAGGCCATGTTTCACTGCCAGAACTTGATTTTATTAGCTATAGGGCCAGGACTGGAGTCTCAGACACTCACGCAGTGTTCTTTGTACCGCTTTTGCACTGATAACAACGATGAAAAGGTCTGTTTGATACACTACACCTTTCAGCAATATTTGACTTACCTGTCGTCACAGTAGTACGTAGACACGTGTCGCGACGCGCGGTACGCGGTCGCGTTGGGCGCGTGCTCTGGGCGCCTATGCCATACGTTTTCTGCTCTATAGTCGTCCTCCATATTGCTACTCGACCACCACCCCCAAGTAAGCTTCTACCATTTCACAACCAGACCTGGTAAAGCAATGATATAACAATTGGTCATACAGAATGCAAAGTGACCGAAAATCGTCTTATAAGGTACCACCTGCCGCCGTCCGAGACGCACTAACATCGCAAGAGCATCGGCGCAATAAGGTACGTATCCTGATTCCGTCTCTCGATCAAGTTGATGTTGACGACTGAGGCATCGCAGGCATTGGAAGAGCAAAAGCGCGTGAGTGCACACAAACAGGCATCCCGCATCCGCTGACTTCCTCGTCAGCGGCGAGCCGAAAGGTTCGACTCCAGCCGTCAACTAGACTTCTTCGCCGACCTCACGCTTGGACCTTCGGATGACGAGGCAGACGAGGATGAGAGACAAGAGGGCCCGGAGATAGTCCACCAGGGCCTGGCCCAGTTCGCGGGGATGCTCCCCACAGCGCAAGAGATCGCCAGTACTAGTGGCAGCACCGCGCCCCCTGCTATCACCAGTGAGTCTGCAGTACCTGATCCTCAGACGGCCGAGATGTCAACGTCCGGAAAGAAGCGCGGGAAGAACAAGCGCAAGCCAAGGGCCGCACCCTCGTCGTCCGGACAGTCTAAGCCGTCGAAGCGCAAACCCAATCGATGGGCGGACAAGTGCATGTACGCAGAGCTGCTGGAGATGTCGGAGGACCATGGGCCGGACATCGTAGCCGACGGCATCCCGCACGACATCGAGACGGGGTGGGTGGCCGTGGCCCCCGTTCCTGTAGGCAAGCGCTGCCTTGCTGTTACACACCAGACATCCGGCATACCCGGCGTAGGTGAGCACTCCGCTGCCCGCGTACGTAGCTGTAGCCTCACTGCCGCCACGCCCAGTGCCGAACCTGACGCTCCGCTCGCGCGTTCTCGGCAAGCCGCTCATGAAAGCGTTCCCCTCGCCCTTGCCGCCGCACACCGTGCTGGACTGCATCCTGGACGAGCACTGGCGGGAGAACGGCGTCCTGCACGTCCTCGACGTGCTCAAGTGGAAGGAGCAGGACATCACCGAGTGCGAGACGCCCTTCCGGTTCTGGTGGCGCGACACCCGTCTCTCCGAGCTCCCAATCCTTCCCCCGCCCGCCGACGCTGCCGACGCAGAGGGGGGCGCAGCAATGCACGCGCAGTACCGCTTCCCGCACCCAGCCACGCTCGTGCCCGTCCCGTACCACACCAACACGTCGCTCGCCCACCTGCTGCACACGCTCATCCCGCTCACGCGAGCTCCGCGCACGGTGATGGTCACCAAGCGCGCTGTGCCCTCTCCGCACGCGGCCGGCATGTACCGCAAGTCCGCCGCCGACCTCGAGACGGTCCCGGTGCAGCTCCGAAGCGACGGCCTGCTGTTGTACGTAGCGCAGGCGACCTACGAGCCGGGGACCAGCCCTTTAAGCAGCTGGGTCCCGCTCGAGACGTACTCGAGCGCGAAGGAGGATGTAGAGATGGCAGAGGTTGCGCTGGAGAGCCCCCTGAGAGTGTTCGAACGGTGCGTGCGTTGGGCGTCCCGAGTTGCCTGGAGCTGACGCGGTGCTTGTGCTTACTGTGCTGTAGCCTCGTGCGGAGAAGGCTTGCGATGCAGGAAGGCGCATCTGTGATACCCGAGGTGAACATGGAAGAGGAACCGTGACCGCGACTGGTGCGGTGCTCACGCAGCTACTCCGTAACTTCCTCCCTGGGGAGATTTGAAACTGAAAGATTGGTCCTGACGGCCAAAATGTAGCAAGTATTCTACCAATGGCATTGTGCCTATGACACTCATCGGCACCGTTTGCGACCTATGTCATAATTCGACATGCCCTAGACACAACAGGATGCAGTCCGGGCTGACACTGTTGCAGACGCTGACGCAGTACCGAAGGCACGTTGCAGGCATGGGTAGGTCATTAAGCTGCCCTCGTTCTGGCCCGGGCCCATCCAACGAGGGCGAGGAGCAGCGAGGTCACCCTTCATTCCATCTCAAAGGCAAGTCGCTCGCCTGATGGTACTTACCAGAACGACACAGGCAGGCTCGAAGTGGGCGAACTTTGACGTAAGGCTGAGATAACCATCATCTAGCACAGTGTGCTCGGCCGATGCGCACACGGTGCTGCCCACTCCCCATCGATGCTCCCCTGCCACATACGGACGCAGCGCGAATTTGCCTCCGCCCCTTCATTGTGGTTGTGCCTCGCCAACCGCCCCGACGAGCAACAGGGTCTCAAAACGGATGCTCGTAGCCAATCGCGCGCTCGGGATATCGCATGCGGCGGGCTCTGGGGAGGGGAGCGCAAGGCACCGGTGATCCGATCAGATTTACGGTGCCGCGAAGCTATCGATACACGCTCGGGGCGCATGGGCCACACCAGCATAAAAGACAAGGTCAGGCTGCCTTCGGGCGTTTTCATCACTCTCTTCTGACGACGACGCGGGCGTGGTCTTACCGTGTTCAGTCGCCATTCAGTTACCTCCCATCGTCCGGGCTTTGAGGTGAGCAACGCGTTTGGATCGGTTTGTTGCAGTCAGTGGACGTCGATGTAGGTGTACTATACTCGCTGCAGCACCAGCCTGCCCCTGCCTACGATGCCTTGCGCAACGCTTCCCCCGACTACTCCGATTGGTGCGTATGGATCTGCGACCACTGGCGAGTGCTGACCGTGCTGCCGTTTCAGATGTAAGCCCCGAATACATGGGCGTCGTACAATCTCCTGTCAACATGCCGTCGATACCCTGGGACCCTACCTTCTTCACAACGGAGCTCTGTTGCTGAGCATATCATTGTCGCTTCCCACTGTTCAACCCACCCGGCTCGCCACGAAATGTATCACTATCTACCATCCGACGGACTGTATTCAGCCGACCTGTAGAGTATGCACACTACACGTTGTTATTAGATATGGATGCATGATTTCCTCCCTTGTCCTCTTTACTTAACCAAAAACAAGCCTCATCAAGGTCTGAGAGCTGTGGCATTACTGCTGGACTCGGGCCAGACTCACGAACTACACGAGTTGCCTGATTTGGCTGTGCATCATCGCAGAGGCGCCCGGCGCTGGCAGTGGCGGCGACGCGGCGTTCAACGTCCACGCACAGCAGCCATCGCGACCTTCTCTCCGCCAGCGCGCATGCCGCGCCCGTCGTCTACGACCCACTCTTTCTGAGCCTTGAACGCCGCCCAAGGCACTCTGGTAGTCTCGGCCCTTCGTGACAGCCCCCATGGCGCCCTTCCTGCCCACCACCCGCGAAATCTGCCTTCTGACCGTGCTGCTTACGCTGCTTATCGTGTTCACTGTGAACCTGCCGCATGAACGGAGAACACTCAAAGACATCGTTCAGCCGTACACCATCTATGAGAGCGGCGATGTCAGCACGGTCACTCCAACCCTAGAGAACCAATTCGCCCTCCAGACACTCAACATACCACTTCGATGGGATGCTGGACCAGTGCCGCAGACGAATATCGTCGCGCATGTCCCTGGTGAGTCCATTACTCAAGAAACTCTGCGTCTGTTTCGTGGGCGGCCGGGAGAGCAACTCCAGCAACCTTGCATCCTGTCTTCTACACTTTGATCACGTGATGCACCATATTACCGTCCCCTCCATCCAAATTATTATCGTCCAAGTCGCCGTGGCTGATCTTTACTCGACTTCCAGGATGGACCATCCTTGATAGACTCTATATGTTGAACGGCACTCTCTACATCGTCACCGATGAACCCGAGACGGTACCCGAACTAAAACGAATAATGTCTACGGGAATCTTCATAGAGAACGGCCCCGTCGCGCAAGCAAACCGCATTCCGACTGATAAGGATATGCGTGTCATAAGTACAGAGGAGGCAAAGCGCTTGTTTGGCGTCGACGCTTCCCGATTAGACGGCGTCACGGTGAGCAAGGCCCAACGCTACTAGGTGTGGCAAGACTAACGGTTGTTGATTGTATAGTGGTACGCTAATGACCCCAAACAATTGTGAGGCTCATGCAGTTTGTTGTTGTTATTGCTGACCACGGTGTAGCATCACCCACTACTACCACTGGTCAGCTGAACTCTTCTTCGGGTTCTGGCGGACATACTCTTCCTTGGACCCGAGCATCCCTCCAAGCGGAGAGACAACACTACCCACTCCGCGGCGGATGCTCTTCTCTCATCTGGATGCAAACAACTGGAGAGACTACGCCGCGATGAACCAGTGGACATTGCGGGCGTCCTTCCCGTCCATCTCGCTGGAGTTCATGAACGACTTCAAGGAGCGCGCCGACACGGGCCGCGTCTTCGTCTTCGACCGCGCCGTACTCGCGGACCGCGCCGCCGCCATGTACGGGGAGAACTTCCTGCGGACCCAGCGAACGGCCGCGAACGCGTTCGCGCTCCCCGGGAGCGTCAACTGGTGGAGCACCATCCGGAACAACGTCGTAGGCTTTGCCGGCCTCGGGGAGAGCGGCGGCGCGGAGTCCGTGCAGGGCGTCGCCAGCGTCCCCGTCATCACTTACATCTCGCGCCAGTCCTGGGGCCGGCGCATGCTGATCCCCGAGCACCACGAGCGGCTCGTCCGCGAGCTGAACGACCTGCGTGACACGTACGGCTACGAGGTTAACGTCGTCAGCATGGACCAGCTGTCAAGGATAGAGCAGTTCCAGCTTGCCGGTCGGACCACTGTGAGCGTCTCGCTTCGTCTGCTCGCTCATGTGCCGCCCTTACGCTTCGTGCGTGCAGATCATGATGGGTGTCCATGGTAATGGCCTCACTGCGCTGCTGTGGATGCGCCCCACCCCCCGATCGACCGTCATGGAGTTCTTCTTCCCCGAGGGCTTCGCGCACGACTACGAATACACGACACGTGCTCTGGGCATGGTCCACTACGGCTTTTGGTACGACCGGTGAGTTCTGCCCTCTCGCTCTCTACTATCAATAAGATGATGATGCACCTTTACAGTTCGTTCACGCGCCCTGATGTCCCCCCTGTCAATTACCCGGAGGGCTTCCAAGGAAACTCGATCCCTATCGACGGTGCTGCAGTTGCCCGGTTATGCCACGAGAGGCTGACTCTATCAGACGAAGCCGACGACTAGGTTCTTCCCTACGTCGTCTTCACCCCACTGTGGAATAGATCACTTCTCGGCATTAGGACCATGCCTTCAGGCGAACACTCTAATACCAAGGTCGCTTGCATGGTGTCATGTACTGTTGTTAGAGCTATATTACATACCCCTCATCTCGAGCGGGTCTCAATCACAGCGAGTACTTTTGCTACATGTGGTTGAACGTTAACTTGTATCAATGGCTTGATTCTTGTATGGAGAGCACGCACCCTGAGACTCGCACCTTTCCACTGCAGCACGGGCACGACGAGCAAGAAGAGCGCGGCGACGATGGCGGCCTCGACGCCGAACGTCTGCAAGGCGCCGTTCTTCGTCGCCCACGGCACCTGGAAGTAAGCAACGCTGAACCCTCCCAGCGTACGGACGAGGTTGATCAAGGCGGAGATCTCGCCCTGCGTCGTTCCCATCCTGCAAGTCTGTACGGGGCTCAACGCGCAGAGTCCGGGGTGCTTACCTGTCTCATTGGGAAGCAATCGTTGCAGTACGCATACACCGCGACGGTTGCGATCATGACGGCCACCTCCGCGATGCCCCAGCCCATGACGAGCGCGCCGACGCCGAGGTGCTTCTGGAAGGACGCGCCCAGTACCAAGAAGCCGCAGACGTACAGCGGCACCGCGATGTAGATCGTCCTGCCAGCACCGCTGCGCCGTCAGCCGGGAACTTCGGTGGGTGTGGGTGGGGGCGACTGACCAGAGCCGCATCTCTGCTTCGAAGACGCCCTTGTTGCGCCGGATGCAGAAGCGCATCACCCAGTCGTTGAAGTAGCGTCCGAGCAGCTCACCGATGAGGACGGCGACCTGTGTACGGCGGGATCAGCGGGATGGCGGAAGACGAAGGGAGATGTACAGTACAATTGGGGTGCCATACGCGCCTGCGACTGCGTACTCACTGAACCCGTATCCTACTGGCGGGGGTGTACCGAGGAAGACGGCGTTCGTTGTCTTGACAGGGTACAGTCAGATGGCCATGAACCCCTGCTTCAGGGAGGCACTCACATTGATACCGATACTGAATCCGAATAGCATAGCCTGATCCCGCAGCATCAGTCTCACGAAGAGGTACACTCAACTGGAAGCGCACCTCAAAGAGAAGTATGCCCAGTATCTGTGGCCGCCAGATGATCGCCGGGCATGCAAGAATGACGTCCCGCCATCCTGTACGATAACGCGCCATGCGCGCACCCGTGATACCTACCAGCGTTTGGATCCTGTAGAGCACACGGGACTTGGGCCGAGGAACCGGGTGCGGGTCCGGCAGACCACGATCGTATATGCTATGGAGGTAGATGTAGACACTGTGAGCGTCAGATGGAAAGACATGCAGGCGGACGCACGTTTCTTCGGCGAAGAACACGATGAAGAAGACTACGATTGCCCCGTATATCGACCCGATTCCGTATGTCCATCGCCAGCTGCATCAACCATAAGAACACGCACATAGATTTTTCGAGGCGAAACTCACCTCGCACGCGCGACCAGGAACCCAAAGAGGAACGGGGAAACAAAAGGGGAGATGATGAACCCCATGGTCCAGACGTTGAGCTAGTTCACGTGAGTCAGAACCCGACTCGCGCCACGTCCAACGAGCTCTATAGCATTAGACTCACCTTCCGTGCCTGGAGGTGGAAGGGGAATATATCGGTGACCACGTATAGACCCTACATCACGGCGTGGCTCATCATCGCCGAGGGTTATAGCGCAGGCACGTCATGCTTACGGTCACTTGTGGGCATGTTCTATCGCCGCAAGTATTAGAGCGCGGATAAAGACACTGCTAGTATCATCATGAGGCCTACCCAAAGAATGCAGTGAGGCATCGCATAGCTAGTGGAGACGAGTCGTCAGCGGGGACGGTCTGGGCCCTGGTGAGGCGGACTTGCCAGTGAATGTCTTCAGGTTTGGCGCGAAGGTACAGCCAATGAGGAACCCAAGTGCGAGTACCTACAACTCCCTGATTGAGTAGTGCCCGCAGAGGTCATCCTTGGCTATGCCTACCTGCGACCAAAACAACACAGGAAGGCGACCATATCGCCTCATGAGCATCACAACGAAGATGCTGCCCCATCCTGGAACACGTCATGAATAGGCCTTAAACAAACTTGCGAGTCTGTGATCCAACTTACCTAGCAAGAAGATACTCCAGCTGTAATGCACGTCAGTATACACGAAAGCACAAGGAGAGCCATTTGACTCGCTTAGATGTCAGGTTGTTGATGACTCCCGTGGTCGTGTCGTATTGCTTCGCAAGGGCAAAGATGGACGCGATTCCGATGCCGGAGTCGAAGTCCGGAACTACTGCGGCAAGGGTGATAATGAACAGTTGGAAGTTCTTTCGTGCATCGGACCACTGTCAACACAGGGAAATGACGGCGTCTCAGCAGGGCGCCACCTCAATAATCCATAGTGAGTCGTACGTTCTGAGGATCTTCTGGGTCATCCCTCGGTTGTGGCCAAAGCACCGTCTTTCCATCCGCCGAGAGCTTCAACTGACTTGCCACTCGCTCCCCGAACTCGATTCGTGCTTCTCTAAGGCATCGTCAAGGAGGATTCAGATAAGGCATTTGGCTCAACGTCACGTACTCGGGATCAACGACCAGACGACCTGCGTTGTGCTCATGGTATTGAGTCAAATCCAGGAGAGCTTCATGAGACTCGGAGCCATCAGAAGCGGTTGCGTCCCCCTCCTTGTCGCCAACGTCTGATACTACGACCGTAGAGGCTTTCGCGACTTGTGCCTCTGGAATTGACATGCCTACAAGAGTCAATCCGCCCAGTGTAGCCCAGATTGTTGTTGCGGAAAACAACAAAGCTAACGAGGGCCGACTGAGTTGAGGGGTTGAGGGTGGAGGGAGGGACCGGGTGTCGCGCTGGTCAAGACAGCATGCATGTCCATGTCAGTCGGCAATTTGTACTCGCGCCCAGTGTATGCGGAGGAACGCCATTCTGGTGCTATCCCGGAATTAGCATATTGAACCGTTGGACGTGGCCTTTCAATTGGCTACCTGCAACGGGACGCTGGACTAGCGCCCGATGTTACAGCCAGTGACCGTATCGCATCATTGATTTCCCACCAGCGCTATCGCAGCCTGCACGTCGGTCTCGGAGGCGTGAACATATCACAAGATGGCATCCCTTACCTATTGCACTCGGTCTTGGCGGACACGCAGCTGCTCAGCGGGGCGACCGCAAGGCAGGCATCGTCACAGTGATAGTTCAACCGCGTCCTGTTATGCAATGGGTTATCAAATATATGAATTGAACCTTGTCGACACTGGATATCGGGTAGAAAGCGCACATATGTGTAGTATACTGGGGCTGAACGTGCGCACAGTTGAATCCACGTTACCCTGTGCTGGTGACGTAGCATAGGCACCTCTTCTAGCATTTATCATTAAGCGGCGCGCTCGTCACACCAAGCGGCCAACAGCTTGCCATGTTGACGTGCACACAGATGTTCTCTCCTCCCAAAGGCGACTGGACGGAGTATGAACCTTGTCGCACCGACTTCACAGACACGGTTTTCCCGCTGTTGAAAGACGCCTTGATCGCAGATTTGCATGCCGCACTGACAGTCTGCTCCGACCACTTCTTCACATTGTTGGTGGCTGCATTGTTCTGCACATCTGAGTCAATGAACATTGTTTTGACAATCCCCTAGTGATTGTCACACCGCGTAGCAGGAAAAAGTCAGTGGGATACCGGCCGCAAGATGTAAGAGGTACCTACGGTGCCTTTGTCCGTGACTGTGCCCATCGACGCTGGCGAGTCAACCTCCATTCCCTTGGCGTATATGTTATTTGCGATGGGTCCGAAGAAAGAGGAAGTGGTGTGTCGGCCGGATTCCGGCTTGTCAACGCGGCCGTGTAAGACGTGGTTGCTCATCTGAGCCCAAAACGCCTGTGCCGCCGCCTCCTGATGAGCCAGACTGGGTGTAGCCCTCGCGAAGAGGATCTGTTGCTCACTAGGTACATACTACGCGGCGGACTGGCAATGAAGACTTACAGACTCGGCGTTGCTGCGTGCTACGTGGGTGGCGACCGGCTCACAGCGACGACCGTCCCTTGCGATGCATCTCCGTCTGACGAAACCACGAGATGGCCGTGCAACTGGAATTACAGCTGTTAGAGACATCATGTTATCACTGAAGAGTTGACGTACCGCAAGGGCCACGAGACCCCCCCCCCTAGCGCGTGCCGACGCATGGTCCGATGCGACTGCGACAGGCGCAAGGAAGGCGGAACAAAGAACAAGAATGGGGGCGAGAAGCGAGGCGAAGCGCATAGCTAGTATAATGGCACTGTTACGGATTGAGGGTAAGAGTTGAACAAGGGTTGAATGTATGTAATGTAGAGCACGAGAATGTGAGGGCCGGCCTGACCTGTGAAGCTGGGTTGCTCTACCATTTATCTTTCTTGGGACGCTGCTCTGGGGCGTCGATGCGCCCATAGGGCAGCAGAACAAACCTTGCAAGGCCAGTGCCCATCGCACAACAGCCATGAAGCACCGTAGCCACGCAGGCCAGAAGGCTTGAAAGACCCGCTCGTGGCACTGCACTTTCTGCAATCTGTGACATTCGTATCACGATGTGCTTCCGAATCAAGAGTAGGATGTTGGTCTGGTACGGTTGCTGGTGAAGATGAAAGGGCAAAATTGATGTGCTGAGACCACAGGCCTAGGATGTGAGATTGTGGCGGCGTTAAGGAGTAGACGAGGGTTGCAGACTCGCATAGCACTGTCGTTTCGGGTCAGCGACAGTTGCGAACAAAACTGAAGTAAGAGAGCATTTTGAGCACTTGTTGTTGAGGAAAGCATGAAGAATGCTTGGGCCTTGAGTGCACTATGGGTAGCCTTCGCTCTGAGCGCTTGTAGCCGGCGGGCGCTGGTACCATCAAGGGTACCAGCTTCCTGAGCGATCCTCCAATCTGTCTGAGAATGCCAGGCAATGCATTCTGTAACGATGAAGAAGATGACCGCAGAACCACCCGACACCACGCACCCCGAGACGCGATCAGGGTTGGATGAAGGCCGTTCAGGCTGAGGCTGTGCGAGGAGGTTGGGTAATAAGGTTACATCCCATAGAGAAGACTGCGAGACGCACACATAATAGGAGGTGTACTTCACTCCAAGTGAAGCCACCTCGCAATATCTGACCTGCGCCAAAGGTAGGTTTGCCTCCACCTGGTGTATCGTCAGTAGTGTGATACTGACATCAACTGCTAGCCAATTCTACCGCACCTTACAGCGATGTCTACAGCAACCTCCCAATCTTTAGCCATCGAGGGCGACCTCCAGACGTTTTACGTTCACGAGCAATATGTGCTCACCTTCACTACGACAAGTGTCGACGTCTGGCGCACTGCAGACGAACATGGGCGCCTGGACCATGCAGCGCGCCTCGCCAGCTTCGTCGAATGCCCGCCGTACGGACTCGATCCCATCATCGACACGAAGCGCGACCTCATCATTATCGCGGACCGTAACTATGCCCAGCCACCTTCTATCCCACTCCTCCTCGTCTTTGGCCTCACCGACGGCAAGCTCATCCGCATGATGGAGCTGTACGGGACCCCGGCCGAGAAGCCGCTTCAGTACGCGAACGGCAAAGTCCTCGTCGCCATCGAAGAGGAGGGAAACAAAGTGCCGCCTGAAGGCCTCACCACGGTCCTACTGTGCGACGTCGCAGGGGATGGCGGCCGTCTCGGTGGCATCACCCTCCCGAAGCGCCTCAGGGCCCGCGAGCAGAGCCGGCTCAACACAAGCGGGGGAATCCTCCTCCCCGTACAGCTCATGCCGAACGGCGACATCATTGCGACGTCGTCCGAGGCATACAACAGCACTATGGAGGTGCTGCGCTACCGCGCTGCTGACGTCTCCACTTTCACGGAACCGGACGCACACTTCGAGCTAGCGACGTCCCGCGAGATCTTCGAGCGCATACAACCTACGTGCAGCGGCCTCCTCGACGAGCACACTATCCTCATGGCCGTCTACGAGGCGGACGACGACCAGCTTCCGAAGGGCGACGCCTGCCAGACTGCGATATACGCCGTGGATACGGAGAGCATGACGGTTCGATGGCGTTCCGATTCTGTAGGGGGGATGGTGACCGACGTCCGCTACGTCGCTGCGCTGGACGCGGTGGTAGCGTTCGGCGCGCATGACAACGGGACACACGAGGACCCTGATCCATTCGCGTACGTTCTCGCCCTTGACCCTGCGACAGGTGTGCAGCGACGGATGGAGACAGTGGGCCACCGTGGGCGAGAGGGCTCGGTGCAGTACTGTGGACTCGCCGGGAAAGCAGACGACCTCATAATGGTGGTGGTCTTCAGCGATGCGTCGGTGTGGTCAGGAAATTTGAGGAGTATGTTAGAAGACGGTCCCGCTGGAGGCAGTTGGTTACAGATTGTCGAGTCCTTGACTGGAGACCGCAGGATCGATGTGGCGGGGGTGGCAGGGCGCACGGTAATCCTTTCTGTCAACGATGTTAACGGTAGCTCTTCAGAGATTCGATTCTTCCCGCTAGAGTAGGTTATGTGGAGTATCGGCTCCGTAGTTAAACAATTACTCACATCCAGGGTATGCATGTGCATCAGCTGAGTAGTAGAACAGCATCATGTAGCCTGAGCTTCAGCGTGTAACGTACGTTGACCGGCGGCGCGACAACGCCAACGACGAGCTTGAAACCAGCAGATAACGATGGTAACACCGTTCACACCGGTGTCATCACATCATGCTTGAAAGAAGATGAGTAGTTTGTCAAGGCAGCAGGCCACTTGGCCATCTTGTCGCAGAACATCTGCCTTCGCGATGATGATCGATCGTCGCGCGAACGGGTGAGGCGAAGGAGAGAACGCGTTTGTCCGATTGTCGAAGCCTGTTTGTGGTTATTTGGCCCCTGTGACAGTCAGCCGTCGTGGCCCACTGGTGGCGCGCCGTCCTGGGCCGTCTTGCAACAGCTTTTGAACGTCGCAGCTCTCGATGTCGTCCGGTCGACCGCTGACACTCAGGCTCGTCAGTATCGGAGGCAACGTATCGCTCACTTACGGGGTCTTCCAGTGACTATGGAAGTCTGATACCACGTAAAACATATCAAGTAGTCCCAAGTCAACTTCCACTCATGATCAATCTCAAGTAGTCCCATGGTACGTGGCAGCCGCTCATGCACGCTTCCACGAGGGAGGGCGCTGTGAAGGGCAAAATGTACACCCTCGATGTGCGCCCTAGAAGCCAGAAACGGGCGAGGGGTAGCACGCTAGCCTACCTTTGTCGCGAACACAATCTTCGCTCAAACTCCACTCTGGATGCGATCGGACTGACTCCGTGTAACTCATGTGCTGGATCACTTCGAACAGGCTAGGTATGTGTTGCAGACTTGGTTTCAGCGACCTTTTCCTGACGCGCATTCAAGGACAATCCCCCTATGCACTGCGGCATTCTACCCAGCGACAAACTAAACCCGCCGCACGTGGTCATTTCCATCCAATACTTGTGACGTTCTTGTGGGAACGCATGAAGTGCTGAGAAGTCAGATCTATACGTGGCGCTCGCAACTGCACTCCTCTCACCACCGTGCATACAATCAGCGTGCTATGTTCCTTTCGATCTTTCTTGAAGTCCCAACCCAAGCCCATGACCTCTTGGCTCTAAGACACGTTATATTGGGCGTATAAGACCTGTCTCACGAGGAGATGGGAGCGAGACCCTCCTCCGCCGGCGCGATTCCCCTCGACCGACAGCTCTGTCGCTGCATAGTGATCTCAACATCACCGGACAGGGAAAGTACCGGGGCATCATGTCGATGCAGTCCAGTGATTCTCAGCTCTTCTCCTCGAGTGATCTCAAAACCTCCGAGACTGTTTCCGGGAATGATAAGGTCGTAGTCGTGCGCGAGCAAGAGTCCTGCTCGTCCATCGAAGAGATCGACCTCTATACCTACCATGAACGAAATGCCGGGCGCCTTGTCATTGATCCTCAGTACGTATTCTCGTCTTTGCGTGAGATCAGTGTTCGCTGAGTTCTGTTTATACAGGGAAGCAATAGTTGAGTTCGGAGAAGATATCGCAAGACGATTGAAGCTCTCTGCGGACGGCACCAAGGTTCTCTGGCCTCAGCCGACGGACGACCCCGAGGATCCCCAGAACGTAAAATTGCATTGCCTGATGGAAGTTGATCGCACTCGCTCATCATCATGTTCTACAGTGGTCTGATCGGCGCAAGAACTTCCAATTGTTCATCATAACGCTAGCTGCCATCGTTCCAGACTTCGATTCGGGCATTGGTATGTCTACTAGTGGTCCATACTCTGTTCGCTGCACATTGAGTCGATACCACAGGTATTGCATCTATCTTCCAGCTCTCCGAGACGTACAACACCACAACAGGCGTGATCAATGATCTGACATCCAAGTATGTGCACTATGTCACTGTCGCAATGTGTCTTCGTTGAGCCTCCTGGAATCGATGTGCAGTTGGAGTATCTTCCTCCTCGGTCAGTACAAGGGCTCTTCCTGGAGGTGCGCTACTCACAACTTCGTCATCCCATGCAGGCTGGGGAAGTATCTTCGCTGTCATGATGATGCGCCGATACGGGAGGCTGCCGGTTCTCTTCTGGTCACAGGTAAGTCTCTCACTTGGTTTCACTCTTACTCTTACTGAAGCCGAGATATTCACTGCCGTAGGTTTTGGCCCTAGGTTTTCTCATTGGTTGTACCTTCGCTCCGAACCTCTATACCTTCACGGGTGCGTATCATACAGTAGTGACCTCCTGGACTGGGGAGATTGATTTGAGAATCTAGCCATGAGATGCCTCACTGCGTTCTTCGGGTGGGTGGCCTGTTCCCAGTGCGCGCTGTGCTCGTTCACACAGGCGCAATGCCCTATAGTACATGCCCACAGGTTACAGTAAGTTTAGCTTCCTGTCGCCGAGACCATCCCGTGCTTATCTGGTACAGGGACTATACGTCGTCACAGACCTCTACCCGTTCCATTTGCAGGCTCGGAAGGTCAGTGGTCAACGTGGCAGTGCCATGACCGCCCCGCGCTGACGGCGGTGGTGGCGTGCAGCTGAATGTCTGGACCATGGGATTTATCATATCTCCCTTCCTGTCGCCGTTCGCTTTCGGTTTCCTCGCCGCTCGCGCGAAGTGCGTCTGCATCCATGTGTCTACACATCTAGCGCTAACTGTGTGATGCTTAGCTGGCGGTGGACGTACGGGATCGGCTCCATGTATGGCGGCTTCGTGGTCCTCATGATTACTTTTTTCCTCGAAGAGAGGTGAATAAGCGCGCTTGCGTCTCTCCTACAAGTATCTGCTCATATTCTCCCTTCAGCATCTATGATCGCTCGCTCGCTGATCCGAAGCCAATACCCAGGCCGAAGTCGCGTCTGCTGTACCGAGTCCAGACTCTCGTGGGCGTTACGGGGTGGCGCATGGCTGGGTACCGTGCCCGCTGGCGGAAGGTGGTATGGGCGTGTGTCGACCTCGTCTGGCGTCCGCACATCTTCAGCATCCTTATCTTCGAGGTGCGTACGACGTCTGGATTGCGTGCCGTCGTGGATCTGACCGGCATCATCCCTTGACATAGGCCATGATCTTCGGGTTCACTACAGGAATTAATGTACGTGCACTCCGCATGCCGGCGCCCACGTCTATGTTACCTACTCTATTTGCAGACCACGAATGCAGTCATCCTTGCCGAAGCACCTCCGAAAGGTTATGGCTTTAGCGAGTACGCTATCGCAGGCGCGTATGGCACTCCTATCGTGAGTGCACTGTGCGCCAACGAAGGGTCCTCCAGCTGACCCACCTCAACGCCCAGGTAGCCGTCGTCCTAGGTGAACAGATCGGGCACTACCTGAACGACTGGGTCATGGAAGTCTGCATCCGTCGGAACAAGGGAGTGTTCGAGGCTGAGATGCGACTATGGTGGGTGCCGCTATTCTGCCTAGCTATCTGCTCTCCGATTGAGCCAACAACGAGCAGGACCTGCTACGTCTCTGTCGTACTCTACATTGTCGGCTTTGTGGTCCTCGGAGCGTGCATGGAGAAACTCAACGTCGCAGGTCTAGTCCTCGGTTGGGGCATCGCACAATGCGTGGTTGTGTTCAATACCGTAGCGGTCTGTGAGTGCATGTACGACCTATATCTGTCCATGAGAGTGTTTAACTTGGACTGCAGACGCCTACTGCAACGACTGCTTCCCTGACAGACAGGTTCGTGTGTACTGCACCTTCTCACTAGTCACGCGCTCATTGCGTGCACCGACAATAGGGGGAGATCTCCGCTCTGGTGAACCTTTGTCGAACACTCGGCGGTTTCAGTGTTGCCTACTTCCAGGTTCCTTGGGCGAGTAAGTATGGCGCACTCCAGACCTTCGGGGTAGAGGCAGCGATTGTCGCTGGGCTGTTCTTGCTCATCGTGCCGGCACTCCAATACAAAGGGGCATATCTAAGGGTAGGTGCGGCGTGCTCCAATAACCATCGGTGTCCCTAACTAGCACTTTGTAGGCGCATTTTTCTGGCTAGTAGGGTCTCGCGTGTAGGTTCGGAGGCTGCAACGTATACAGCAACGACACTATTTCAGACTAGAGTCAAGAAACATGCCTTCGTTTCGAACACACCTAGCCATCATCAAAATTCAACAGTAAGAGTCGTTCTTTCGGTCCCACGAGAATTCTCTCTTCGACAGTCAAGCAGAAGAATGCATAGCGCGCAGTTGTCGCTCGACCTGCTCGCCCTCCCAATCACGAAGTCGCTCGATGTTCACCTGGCCTGCGACGGCACTTCCACGGGCACAGCGATACCAGCTCGCTGTATGGTTGTGCCGGTAAAGAGAAATGCCGATGTACATCAAGGATGGGATGCACCCGTTGGCTACATCCCGTGCGAGCGCGTCGATGTCGGCCGTGATACCCTCTTCACAGTTCAGGTGGAGGGCGAGGCCATGGAGTGCGTACGTTTTGAAGATTAGCATCCCCTCAGCCTGTCAAGCGTCGAGTAATCAGGAAACTGTGGCCCGAGTATGCAGGCTTGCTTACCAATTGAGCACTCAGCGATACTGGGCCCATACGACCCCATCCAACCGACAGCTCGAGGTATCGGAGGCGCGGCAGGCGCTGCGCGATGTAGTCGATGTTGGAAAGCGGATAATTTCCTGGCATGAACAGAGCACATGAAAGGACAACTGGGTTCATGTGCGCCAACATCTCGACCGAAGTACCGCGGCGGAATGGATCGTATTGGAGATGAAGGCGGCGGACTAGGCCGCCGAGAACCTTGGGCACCAACACGTCCGTCACCAACTCGTCGATCTCATTTGCTTTGAAAAGGCCACCAGGAACGACGGGATTGACGTCCAGTCTGAAACGACAGCCTTGAAGATGCATAACACGTAGGTCAGGGAGGATGCGGCGCATCTCTTGCACATCTGTCCAACCGCGTAGTATGACCTGCTGCACTGCAGGAAGGGAGAAATCGGGGCCAAGATCGTAAAGATCGTCTGTGGCGATGTAAGGAAGGTTGAGCTCTAGTATCTCGAGGGTACCTGCGATGCGCGCAAGCACTGACAAATCGGGTGAGTCCGGGTGTCCATGCATGATGGTGAGGGAGAGTGAGCGCAGAGGGCCACAAACTTGCGAGATCAATTTCAGACCTCCGCCATCCCTACCGTCAGTGTGCAGACCGAGGTGGCGGAGGCATGGGCGGCTAGCAATAGCATGAATCAAGAAGGGTTCGGCCGTCAACGCCTGGTCTCCTTCGATGCAGTGGATGAGTACTTCCTCAAGGTTGTCTGCCTGGCGGATGACTGCCGCCAGTGCGGTCGCCATAGAGGAACCACGCACCAGACCAGTGGTCTCCTCGCCTTCGTAGCTCTCTGCGCAGATGTATAGACTACGGAGGTCCAGCTTTCGTAGAAAATGCGCCCGTTCGGGAGTAGACAGGATGAAGTGGCAGAACGATTCTGCATGGCGTTTTGCCTTACGGCGCGGCCACCAGTCTCTCAATTCGACTTCCGAAAGGATGTATGGAGTTGCCAGGGAGTGCGCGATTCGACAGGTGCGAGCCATGTTGCATGCATCGGGAGGGGCTAGAAGGGACAATATGATCCTCAAGACGTCTTCGTTCAGAGTAACGAATGGACCCATGCGACTAGTATCATGGGCGTCCACTTGTAGGGCGATGTTGTGCGCGGCGGAGGAGTCGGAAAGGAACGACAGCATGCCATCCAAGTCGTTGTCTTCGAGCGCTGTGAATGGGTCCGACTCGTCCATGATGTCTGATTAGTCTCCCGTAGGCAGACTATAGACACAACCTTTCTGAGGGTGTTCAGGGTTTGTGTATGAATGCTAGTCTGACTAGTCACTAGGGATGTATTTGAAGGCGAAATGCGTGGTCTGAGCGTTTCCTTCGTGCTGATGTTGCAGTAGTCAGTCTGAAGTAGTTGTATGAACGATTACGACTCGGATGGTGGAGAATTCACTGATGTAGCGATGTACATACGCACCTGCCGATCCTGAAGGAGCGACCACCAGCACCTGAAAGTAGGTGAGATTCCATTGCGCACAACAGCTGGAGTGCGGCTACTTGCCTGAAGCCGTGTTGCAGCGGCCCTTTCCATATTGCTAGGCCCCTCGATCGCGAGAGCCCGCATAGTCGGACTTCGAACGGGCGTCGAATTAAACGCTGAAATACAGATAGATAACTCCAAAGTAGGCGCAGCAGAAGTTAACTCTACCCGGCAGTTGGTGGCGCAACATGATAAGCCACCGGCATAATATATTATTCAGCAGTAAGTGGGCTTATCTTTACGTCCCGCTTTAGTCCGGCCAGATATGTTTCGCGATCGAGGGGTCTAGCGATATGGAAGCCGCTGTGAACATAGTGGATGCCTTCCCGTAGGATTTTCAGGCGCTGGTAAAGCTAGAGCGGACATTGAACATCAAGTGGCTCGCGAGGATAGCGAGGGTCGCTAACCCGTGGCGACGACCTGTAATCTGTGATGTTGATTCATGACAAAGCAGCGGAGGCAACCGTAGTGATGGGAATGGTCGTGCGAGCCAACGAGAGGTCGAGAATTCGAACACCGACCGTATGTTTATGCTTTTCAACCTAGAAGGGGGGGTCCGACCCCCCTTCCAGATTAAGGTTTAAATTGGGGGTGCCGGAGTTCGAGAGGACTCCAAGCGAGATGTGCCGACGTGCCGGGGAGATTTAGAGCGCGAATTTAGGATAGAACGCGCTGTAAACCTCTGCGGGAAGGCATCCAGTCTGTCTCAATTCGCATACCGTTCGACTCCTGGGCGGAGTTATGTAAGCGGTTCGATCTCCGAAGCGCGCGTGTAAATCTCGTCGAGGGCGACGCGAGTCACGCGACTCAATACCGTGGTCAGATTATATCTTAGATAGATCTTGGGATAGCCACCGGCATGTCTGCCGTAGCCACCGGCATCAGTCGGCCATCACAGAATGGGTCCTGAAGGGAGTCGAACGTTATGGGGCGCGTTTTGAAGCAGACACAACCGCCCATCCCCCCCTCAAAAAGGTTGTGTCTAGAGTCTGCCTACGGGAGACTATAACTCTACTGCACACAGAAACGAGGAAGAAGCATGTCAGACTCAGATGAGGCAGGATTGGACTTAGATTCGGTGTTCACGGTGAGCGATAATTCTTTGTATCTCCGAGTCGTGCATGTTTACGAGGAGAGTGTGAAAGTCAGGAGCCACCAAGACCACCATCACCCAAGCCCACACTTGCCGTATATAAGAGAGAAGGTGTAAATACAGACAAGGAATGGGATTGGTCTGAAATATCCATTCGCCTCGTCGGTTCGCATCCTTTATGGGGGCACCACTTGTGAGTAGGCTTCAGTCGCGTGATATCGAGTGCCATTGAAAGAATACACAGATGGAATGCTTCTCGCTCATTTGCGACGTATCTAGACAAGCATCCGGAGCTCTACCGTGACTGCGCCGTCCTTGAACTCGGTGCTGGCGGCGGATTGCCCGGGATTGTCGCCGCGAACAATGGCGCCCGTACAGTAGGACGTCACATCTCTATTGCCCAGCTCATGCCGACTGGTTCTGCGTTAGGTAGTCCTCACGGACTATCCTGATCCGGCTCTCATAGATAACCTTGAGATCAACGTCAGTAATAGCATACCCCTCGCTCACGGGAAGAAGCAGAGCGTACAGGTCAAGGTGAGAGTCGATGTGCCGTGCATTGTGTTACCTTCTGCGTACTCAACGAGTGTCAAGGGTTATATCTGGGGTCATCCGGTTGGACCGTTACTAGAGATAGTGCGAAGAGAAGACGCAGGAACAGGGTTTGACCTTGTCATAATGTCCGATCTAGTCTTTAATCACTCACAAGTAAGTCGACCAAGCATTCGAACCTGATACAGTGTTGATAGTCCCTTCAGCACGATGCCCTTCTCAAGACATGCGAGGAGACCTTGACACGCGAAAATCAACCGGGACTACCTAAACCGTGCCTCCTCGTATTCTACACCCATCACCGACCGCACCTCGCGCATCGCGACATGGAATTCTTCAGTAAAGCGAAAGAGCGCGGCTGGGAGTGTGAAGAGATTGTCACTGAGAGGTTTCCGGTGTGTAATCACGCCCCGTCCCACCGTGTTACCAGCTGACAGTCCCGTGCAGCCGATGTTTCCGGAGGATCCAGGTGACGAAGAGGTTCGAGCTACTGTTCACGGCTGGCGTCTCACTCGTCGATCATGACAATATCGAGGCTGGAGGTCCTCTACTGAAAGAAGACAGCTACACAGTGGCCTCATGTCGTCTAGCACGTAGTACCGTGGCCAATGAGATCTATCCAGTCCCGGTCATTGCGGAATCGTGCAGAATAGAATATGATTTCACACATATCAGAGCCCTGCTGCGTTCTGCGATCACTGCAGTTCGAAACGTTCGATCCGCGTCGTGCACTGGGCCGTGCGTGCAGGAATACACGCACCCGGCTCTCAATGTAAGGTTCTGCAGTGCTGAGCACGTTAGTTGGATCTGGTGGATCTCCGAAGATAGCGGAGGTACAGTTGAATGCGCCGGACCGAAGGAATATCATAGCGCGATACGCGGCTTGGTTCCTAACTCCCACCAGCTCATTACACAGGGACAGGTGTACTCAACGACGGCTCGTATACACTTTCCGCGTTGACTAGACTGCTATGGACAAGCCGCAAGTGTCGAGGGCAAGGGCGAGAGGTGTACACGTCCTCGCAGGGTTCCTCGCTCTCAGCGCGTTTGCATCCGTTTTCCATTCTCATGCATCGTTCAGCGCGTCGGAACGCGTTCAATACGTTCAGGTTCCTCTGAACGCAGAGGAGATCTTGCAGAAATGCTCTGCGCTCGAGCTCAAACCAGGACCTCCGGTGGACTTCCACAAGCGGTCCCAGTCCGATAGGTATCAACCTGGAACACGGCCTCTGCTTATCCGGAACGCGACACTATGGACGGGCCTTGCAGAGGGATTCGACGTGGTGCAGGGCGATGTGTATCTTGACAAAGGGCTCATCCGCGCCATTGGACAAATCGGTGAAGAGCTTCTGGATGAGGATACGACGATCGTTGATGTAAATGGGTATGTGCACTCGATTGAATGTATAGCAATGCTACTACTAACGAGTACATGCGCAGAGCGTGGGTAACACCCGGGTGAGCTGCGCACCTCTCGCAATGGGCCTGAGCTAACATGTATACAGAATAATAGACGTGCACTCGCACTTGGCAGTGGAATCCTTACCGTCATTGGGTGGAGCATCTGACGGAAATTCACTACACGGGATCGCGCAGCCCTGGCTGAGGTCTATCGATGCCCTAAACACTCACGACGAAGGTTCAATCGCATACTCGCATCTCAAGTTACCCTCGCTTACTTAAAACCCGCGTCAAGGCTTCAAACACTCCATGGCTGGAGGTGTCACGACGTCGCTGATCCTCCCCGGCTCTGCAAATGCGATCGGTGGCCAGGCATTCGTCATGAAGCTGAGATCCACCAAGGAACGCACGCCAACCTCAATGTTGGTGGAGCCTCCCTACGGTCTGAACGGAACGGAAGTGGACCCGACTTCACCGCTCCGTTGGCGATACATGAAGTAGGATACTCAATCTCAAGTACGTTCTGCTGAACCTTGACTCACCACCTTCACAGACATGCCTGTGGCGAGAATCCATGTGAGCGAACACGCCAATACTCGCTGGATACCCAGACTGAGACAACCCATCATCAGCTCGCGTCTACTCTGGGACGCGAATGGATACAGCCTGGGCGTTCCGTTCAGCGTGAGTCTCATAACCCTTCATATCTGACTTCTTCTCACGTTTGCGCTTAGTTATGAGCATGCTCGCCAGATCAAGGTCGCCCAGGACGACTTCTGTACAACGGCACTCGCTGGCGATTGGACTGCGCTCACCGGCAAGAAGTTCCCGGAAGATCTCCAATGGGAAGCTCTCGTGGATGTGCTGAGGGGTAGAGTCAAGGTAGACTTCTATACATTCATGCTTTCTTCGCTATGCTGACTCAAAAGCCAGGTCAACACACACTGTTACGAAGCTGTCGACTTCGATGACTTTGTCAGGGTAAGGTTTATGCTCTGAGGTTCCATCTTCGGCTCAACGACACCCGATAGCTATCAAATGAGTTCAAGTTCCCCGTAGCAGCTTTCCACCATGCCCACGAGGCATATCTCGTTCCAAATCTACTGAAAAGCGCTTACGGTAGGACAGCCTCTCTGAATGCTATTCGTCGCTCATGATGAGCAGGCCAGACACCCGCCATCGCGATGTTCTCTGCATTTTCGCGGTACAAGCGCGAAGCCTATCGCCACTCCGAGTACGCGCCAAAGATTCTCGCCGAAGAGGGGATACCAGTCATCATGAAGGTGTGTCCTCATTTCACCTCGTGATTGACGCGCACAGTTTGTGACCTAGCAGACCTAGTCGGACCATCCGGCCATACAATCGAGGTTCTTGGTGAACGAAGCTGGGTATGCTCACTACTACGGCCTTCCGGAGAACATCGCGTTGGCATCCGTCATCTCGACACCGGCGGTTACGCTTGGGCTTGACCATCGAATCGGCTTTCTCAAGGAAGGTCGGCTTTCCAGTATGATGCAGTCTCGTAGCCTTCGCTGACCAGGAGGTATCGCCAGGATACGACGCAGGTAAGCATACGTCATGTCACGAATCACGATAGGCTCCCTTCATGTTCTCGCATAGATGTGGTTATCTGGGACAGCCACCCGCTCTCCCTTGGGGCCGCTCCTGCCCAGGTCATCATCGACGGCATCCCCCAGATTAACCCAGCCTTCCCGGCATCGAAGCCAGCGCCCTCCCAGCGCCCCCCGCACTCACCGAACTGGGACAAGGAGGCCAAGACGACGCTCGAATACGATGGGCTCCCCCCGCTTGAGCCAGCGCGCTCGACAAAGGGCATTGTTGTGTTTACGAACGTCACGAACGTCTGGGTACACGACCAGCACAACACAGGGCTAACCGACCTGCTTGCGTCCGCAGGAGGGGTCGGTACGGTCGTTGTCAACAACGGACGAGTCGTCTGCTCCAGCCCAGTACAAGACTGTGTCTCGTATAGCACGGACGCGGATGCCGTGCACGTCAATCTAGAAGGCGGCTCTGTGCAGCTCGGCCTGATCACTGCGGGCTCCGCTATTGGGCTGCAAGAGATCGCCATGGAGGCGTCCACGGCTGATGGAATCGCATTCGATCCCCTCACAGCGGACGTCCCTACCCTCGCTGGCGGCACCGGATACATCCCGAGGGCCGTGGACGGGCTGCAGTTTGGATCGCGTGACGCTTTGTGAGCTCGGCTCGTGGTGTCGTCGTACCACCCGTATACTCATGTATTGTGTAGGTTGGCATACCGCCACGGCGTGACCGTTGCCGTCAGCGCGCCCATCCATTCGTCCTTCCTAGGTGGGTTGAGCACCGCATTCTCGCTGGGCTCGCCGCACAAGCTAGAGGAGGGCGCCGTTGTGCAGGATGTCGTCGCGGTGCACGTCAAGATCGCCCCGGAGGGCGTCCCGAGCGTGAGCACCCAGGTCGCCGTGCTCAGGAACTTGCTTCTGCGCCCTTCTGGTGACGCCGCTAGGCACTCCGAACGAGTGCTCAACGTGAGTACCTGAGTGGTACCCATATACATGGGGCCTGACAGTGAAACAGGGCACGCTCCCCCTAGTCGTGGAGGCTGACAGTGCGGATATTATTGCCACTGTCATTCAGCTGAAGGGCGACATAGAGAAACAGACGGGGATCCCGTTAAGAGTGGTCATTTCTGGTGGTGGAGAATCCCATATCCTCGCCAAGGAACTGGGCGAGGCTTCGATTGGCGTCCTTCTGAAGCCACCAAGGCCATATGTAGGTCCTCTCATCCATCCAGGCCACTCAGTGCTCACCCCTGGACGCATTAAAAAGCCTTTGCAATGGGATCACAGACGCTAGTAAGTACGCAGTATGTCGCTGAGCTATTAGCTGAGCCAAGCGTCGTACAGTCTTCCAGGACCACCCGCGTCCGCGGATAGCACAGTCGCGACTCTGCTGAAAAATAACGTCACGGTGGCATTAGGACCTCAGGGCGTCACCAGCGAGGATTCGATGCACACCTGGGCAGTTAGAAACCTTCGTTTCGACGCGGCATGGGTAAACATCTCAGTCCCCCAAGCTACAGCGTATTAAACCTCTCTTTCCACAGGCACACCTTGAGGCACCTGATGTTGTCGACAAAGCAGCGGCAGTTGCCCTTGCTTCATCGAATGCCGCGAGGTTGTTTGGCCTGGACATTGCTGCTGGCGACGAGGATTTAGTGGCTACAATCGGTGGTGACCTATTAAGCTTTGAAGGAAAGCCGACCGCGGTCATCTCTCCTCGCAGGAGTACCGTAGATATCTTCTGAATATGGCCAGGCAGAGTGCACTTGGCGGGACACGTGTGTGCTTCGCGAAATACTGTCAATTCTTCGCTTGTGAATTGCTTTCCATCTTCCCTCGAACGAAGTGAATGCCAAGGAACGCAGAAAGCAATAGTATTGAGATTATGGTGCGCGGTACGGTATGCACTCCAGCTTCGCAAGTTCCTCCCTGGGCAAGACAAGGTTGCCCAATCTTGGGGGAGTATCTTTATTGATGAACTCCATGATTGTTGGGAGCTTGGCCGAACCCAGCCTCAAGACTAGGTACCGGCGCGTTAGAGCAGTCGCTGGCACAAAGTCATTACACTCACCTTGTCGCGCAATTTCTGGTCGCATCGGTGCACCACCAATCTCGAAGATAACGCGTCCAGGCGCGACGCTGGTGAACGCCATCCATGAGAATGGACAAACTAGAGAAGGAACGCTGGACGCACCCCGTTGCCCAGTATTCAAAGGCGCCCTTCCCTTTACCCATACGGGTTTCATTTCCCTGACAAGTATTGTCATACGACAACGACTACAGACGTGACAACATCTACACACCTTAATGCAGACAGGAATATCAGGGAATACCCTCAAGTACACCTTCGCGCCTTTGATAGGCTTTATAGCTCTCCGAATGGCCTCCTCCGCGGATGTCAGCTGTTTTGCGGTGAGTCGCATGCCGTTCTCCTTTATGCGGATCCCATAGTCGCCGTACGCGAGCGTCGTGCCTTTCGTAGACCCGCCGGTAGGAATTGGTAGGAGAGGCTTGTGTCGCTTCAAGTACTTGACCCTTTTCGGCGCAAGTTGTGAGCGAAAGCGCACGCCGGCAGGTGCAGCAGCTAGCGGCGTTGATGCAGGAGAAAAGAGGGTCGAGCGACACGCTGCTAGCAGCGACCGGGCATGTGGAAGAGCGAACATAACAGCGGCAACCAAGCGGCAACCTCTGCTGTCCACGGCCCACGGGCGGGTGGAAGAGGAGTTATAGATAATTAATATTTACAACGCTTATAAGTCAGTAGTCCAGTCACAGCCAGTGTACAGAAGGGCGTGAAGGGTCAATGCTAACATTAGAGAATATCAAAAATAGTATTGTATGCCCAGAGAGCGCGGGGACGTCATCTCAACATCCAACTTGTCCTCACCGACGATGGCACCTCGACGGCACCGCTCAACGTCAAATGCTGCAAATGTCTACCCTGAAGACGGCCTTGTGAAACGAACCCAATCGCCCGCTACCCAGCAGCGCCAGCATGGACTATCTCCGGTGATCTACGAGAACAATCTCAAGGTCCTCAGGCGACGAGAGCCATCCATACTTTCCATCTTTGACCAGTTCAGTCATGTCTGCGTTTATCACTTCAAAGAAAACAAGTGGGAGAAGCAGGGGTACGAGGGTAGCATGTTTCTGTTCGAAAAGTGCGTCTTCTGGCCCCGCATAATTTGCGCACCTCGCGATGAACTGACTCCAGACAGACATATCCGCCGTACGGACTTTTCATCTTAAATCGCGTAGGCACCGACGATTACATTCGCCCTATCTACCCGGAGGATGACGTGGGCATTGTTGGCGACTACCTCGGATTTCGCTATTATCCCAAGTTCACGCAGGTACGGCTCGCCCTGAACCTGCCGTATCCGATCCCTCCGGAGCACCGCGCAAGATTCGATTCTGCACTGCTTAACAAGTTGACTCCCGAGGAAGTAGCAACCTCGCGCGCAGAGAGCGCCTCTACGAGCAAGAAAGAATGGAAAGGGACGTCGGTGACCATTGGCCTCTGGATGTTCGCTACGGACGCGCGGGAACCTCTCAAAGATGTCATGATGCGGTTAGTACGCCCACCCCTCGCCTTTCGGTGATGCTGAGCAGCGCTGTAGGCTACATTCATACGTTCAGGAGGGAAAGCCATACCCCAACGAGTTCAGGTACGGGCCGGGCCACCCACCCCCTCCGAATTCACACCTCCGTACTGCCAGTCGCGCATCGGTCTCCAGCGACGTCAACGCGAACGGCGCACCGATAGCAGCCAGCAGCAATGGTTCGGGGTCCGAGCTCGACAAGCTCTTCGCAAAGCTCGTCCCTAGTGCCTCGTCCACGCCAGCACCAGAGGCGCCTCCCGCACCCGAGCCGTCGGTACCGAGGAAGATGTCAGTCCAAGACCTGTTCTCTGCTCTGGGAGGCCAGCAGCTCGCACAGATTACACCTCCACCCGCTCCCGCCCCGTCGGCTCCTACGCCCAATCGAGGCATCGCGCTCCTCGACTCTATCTTCGCGTCTGCCACTCCTAGCTATGCGTCTGCACAATCCGTGCCAGGATCCAGTCAAATACCCCAGGCGCCTCCGATGGCCCATACGACCTCGCTACCGGCGCACCCCGAGGACATCCAGATCGTCTCCCCAAAGCCGACGTCGAACGCACTGCCGCAGATCCTCAATCAGGATGTCATCTCTTCGCTGCTCGGCCTTGATTCGCACTCCCGGGCATCGTCTGCTGCGCCGAGCTCTGCGGGATCAAGACGCTCTCGTTCGAATCGGTACGAAGGCGACAATGAATACAGCGAGGGCGAGCTTGCCTCTGTGTCAGACTACTCTGCAACCAGCACCGCACTCGACGTGGATCCAGACCCGGCCATCCTCGCTGCAGGGTCGTCGTCGGGTCTACCGCTTCTCGCCATCCAGCACTCGGAGCCAATCGCGACCAGCGCTCGCAGCGTACAGGGAGACGTGACGCCACGACAGACAGTGCGAGGTATCGGTCCATTCTCTCCCCCGCTGCAGCCACAGAGGCCCGGGTCCCAGCCCAGCGCCCAGCAGCACCTCGCCCCTACACCTCCCGCCCGACCGGCTGTGAACGGTCATTCAAACGGCGTCACGCAGTCGGATTCCTCGCTGACTGTCACAGCAGGCAACGCTGGCTCTCAGCCACAGCAGCTACAACAGCGCGAGCTTGTCCCCTTCTCGGCCGACTCGGAGCTATGGCCGTACCCCCGCGCGCCTCTCGACGACCGTTCGCAGGAAGACATTGTCGAACTCGACTTCACGGACACACGTGCACTGAGCGACCCCGCCGTGTTTTCAAGCCGGCTGAAGGAGAAACAGGAAGCGAAAGGGCAGGGAAAGCAGGAGAAGCGCAAGAAGACGCGCGAGGAGCGGGCCGCGGAGCGGGAACGCAAGCGGGAGGAGATCGAACGTGGATGGGACGACCCGACGAAGGGCGAGGTGACCGTCGGCGCGAGGCCGCCTTCGACAGCGCCCGGAGGAAGCGAGACGGGGAAGGGGAAGCGCAAAGAACGGGCCGTGAACGGGGCGGCGAAGGCTGCTCCTATCACGAATGGCCATACGGAAGAAAAGACCACCCCTGGAGGGATTCGCGTCAATGCCGCGCGCGACGCGGTTGTCTCTACTGCATCAAAAGAAGTGGCCAAGGAGCTCCCAAAGAACGAGTTCGTTCGGGAGCTACTAGCCCTCATACATGTGAGCCACGCCGCAATCTCGTCTAATTCCTGTCTGACCTCCATTGTAGACAGACAAAAGTTTCGTTGATAGACTGTACCAGGACTACCTTCACCATGCGAACAACTAGTTGCGCATCATGACGGGCATACGACCACCCACGCCTTCATCAACTACATTTAGACGATCTTGCACGTTGGCCTTTCTGCACACTTCCGCATCTCACAGCTCCGTTCCCATCGCTCCCCTCTGTAGTCGCAAGCTGTTCGTCTATTCAGGTCCATTCTGTATCACGTATTGTTTGGCTTTGTTCCGTCGTCGTCATCGTGGTCTGCACCCGTTGTTTGTTGTATCCTTGCAGTGATATCAGTAGTCTAGTGTTCGCCGGTCAAAATCTACCATGATGCCTTTTGTCAATGACAAAATGACAAAAGGCGTTGTGCACATGGATATGGGGTGTACTTTGGAGGAATACTAGGCTTGCTCCCAGAGGAAAGGTAGTGGGCCGACTGAACTTTCGATACTACGAAGTAGGTTTGCATCGCTAGAAGTAGAACGTCCCAACCGTCTTGCAATGCTTGCCAGCGAGCACGATGGTCGACAATGTGTTGATACAGTATGAGAAGAATAGTCAAGCGAATTACGAGAACATAAGGGAGCGACGGTAACGGAAAATGCACATCGTACTGCATCACCATAATGGTGGACGAAGTGAGATGGACATCATCCCATCACAGGTTTTCGATGCGCAAATCCGCGACAACGGAGACAGGGTACAATACGGGAGTCGAATAAGATAGTGCACGAATCAGAACAACTCCTCTTCTTCCGGCTTCCAGTTCTTCGCCTGGTCCCAGTAGCCGGCAAGCTTCTCTCCCAGTACCTCCTTTGCTGCAGCATCCGTCGGGCAGCTCTTCGGCTTGAAGTTGCTGAACGCGCGATCGCGCAACTGGCCCTCCCAAATGAGCCAGCACTGATTGTCCTCCAGCGACACAACACCCTCCTCACCAGCATCCGCCGACACCGCTCGGGCCTTGCCCTTCTCAGCGCTCCCCTCTCCCTCGGCGCCCTCGTCCAGCTCCACGTCCTCGTTGCCGCGCTCGCGCGCAGGCTCGGTCCACGCGATGCGGCGCTGCATCAGCCGTTTGTACTGCCGGATGAACTTCGACGCGCCTTCGACGTACACGACGCTGAACGAGGGGTTGAAGATGCAGACGCCGGTGAGGTTCATCTGTTCCGCGTTCTTGCGCACCTTGAAGCGGTGCGACGGGTCCGACAGCGTCTTGACCTTGAACACCGCGCCGTAAATCCCCTTCTTCTCTTCTTCGGCCTTTTTCGTCTCGACCTTCTCTCTCCGCTGCTCGTCGGTGAGCTTCCGCTCTAAGTTCATCTTCTCGTGTGCGTGCTTCCGCATTGCAACTTCTCTCCGCACACGTGCCTCGACACGCGTTGGGTCTTGGACCGCGTCCGACGTCAAGACTTTCATAAGGTTGGCCAGGCGAACTGTGACACTACGTTAGACAGGGCGAGCGACAATGAAATCAGAATGCATACCCTTTGGGGGATCCGGAGGGACGAGTCCCATCCGAATGCGGTCGCGCTTGTCCTGAAGCTCTGCCTGCCGACGTTGCTTCCGCATCTTCTTCTGCTCCTGTATACGTGGCGGCATAAGCATGAGTCAGGCAACATCCCGGCCGGACTGACCTTCTTAGTCAACTTAAGTGGCTTCATCGCCACCTTGTTCTTGTCACCAGGCGCAGGAATGGGGATGGGGTGTTGTACGTATATCGTAATCGGCGAGTTGTCCGTTCGGATATTCATAGCACCAATGCCCATGGCCAGATCGTCGTATGTTTTGCTAGGCAGCAGGGCAGCATCCCACCACTCTGCGGCAGGCGGTGGCTCGCGGCGAATGGTCTTCTCGAGTGTCTCGAACTCCGCGTCCAACCCCGCCTTCTTCGCGTTCTCCGCGATGCGCTGTTTCAGCTCCTCCAACTTCGCATCCTGTCTGACCTGGTTGGCGATCTGTACGTACTTGCCCTTCGGATTGAACCTCAGGCTTCGCCCGACACGCTCCTTCGGAGCACCCTCGAAACCACTATCTGCAGCTGCCGAGGCACCAGCTGCATAAGGGTTGGCGGACGTCTCCTTCTGGGCCGCGGGAACGAGAGCGGGAGGCGGCGTAGGCGCATTTCGTACGTTCGCCTTGATGGACGCGAACTTGGGTTGCATCGGCTTGTAGCGGTCTTTCTTCGACTGGGGAGCCGGGGTCGACGTGTCGAGGAGAAGGGGATGCGCCGCCATCTTCAAGCCGGCACCTTGCTGAGGAGGCTCAACGATGGGTGTGGCCCTCTTGCCGCGCTGCGGCACCGACTACACGACTGTGAGGGGCCGTGATCCTAGGGCATGTAGGTAGATGGGGCGTACCATGTAGGGGTTGTCCTTCACTGCTAGCTTGCTCTGCGCCTCCGCCACACGCTTCTTGGCTTCTGCGACCCTCCTTGCGATATCGTCCGTAGGGGTCCCCGCCCCCGATGTAGGCGGGGGAGTGGCGAGTGCAGGACTAGGACTAGGCTTAGGCGGAGGTGTCGGGGTCGCTACTGCACCTGGAGCATTCTTCGTCATGGCAGCTATCTTGGCAGCAATCTCGGCCTTCTTCTGAGCGATGAGGGCTTGCGCAGACATCTACCGTAATGTAAGACACGAGCGTCGGAAAGACCAAGGGGGCACTCACTGCTGCAGCGGAAGAGGAGCCATTGGAAGACGTCTGACCGGCACAAAAGGATTATAGAAACGGACATAACACCAGTAAGAAGTGAATTCACCTTAGACACAAGGGGGAGGGAGGCAACTCACCGCGTCACTGGGAGGTAAACATCAATAAGGGTCGGAATGCGTGATACGGAAACTGACCTTTTCAGCTTCTTTGCAGACCCAGCATCGCCGTTACCCTCATGAGGGCGCTTGCGGTCGCTCATGTTGACGAAAGAGCAGAGCGCAATGGTGGTGGTAGCAGGTCAAGGGCTACTACGCGCGGTTGTGGTGTGTGGTACAAGCCTGCGTAAGGCGATGTAACAAATGTAGTAAGCTATAACAAGACCACACTCATGGAGATAACAACAGACAACAATAGTAAACGTAGTGTAATGGTGCGACGCACAAACCGTGGGATTGGCGTGTATTATCATAACCTTGCTGCTGCCAGCGTCGACCCTGATTACTCCGCTTCAGCCTTCAGTTGTGTCCGCCATGTCGCTCTCCGCATTGCATCCTTGGACGCAGCATGCAACACGCGAGGCTCGGCAACTCGTACTCTCTGTTCTCCGTTCTCAGGGAGAACCTGTAGCCGTAAATGACTTGTACAACCTTGTCGTGGCGCAGGAAACACAGAAATTGGCCTCCTCTCCTTCGAGCGGACGCCAGCATCCGGCCCCGACAACCGGAAACACACCTGAGCCCCCACATCCAAGCCACATCATTAGGTCCATGAAGTATGCTGCCGCCGTTTCACTTATGCGCACTGTGCTGATCAGGGCGTCGTAGGTACTTGAGGCGCCAGGTCATTCCCGATCTCATGCGTACAAAGGACGTCCGGCGCGTCTACCTGGCAAAGGAGCTTTCCCCGGAGGAGCTTGAGCAGCGTAACAAGGGCGGGCGCAAAGGCAACAGCCCCAGCTCAACACATGGCGTCTGGCGATTCGAGTGTCGCAACCGGCCTACGGTACCGAAGCCGAAGGAGGAGGTAGTCTTCGGGGCGGATGTCGGCATTGGGGCGGACTGGTCACACCTAAACAAAAGGCGGCAGCGGTCGCGCGTGCTGTCGGTGGTCCGGGATGTGCGGTGGCTCAGGAAGCTGGAGAAGGCGCGCCAGGATGTGCGTCAGGAAGATACGGCGGAGAGCCCAGCAGCCCCTGCGTCATAGTTTAGTACGTGCTTCATACATTACTTGAAGACGGTCCATACATACTGACTAGAACCATCAGTCCACCTAACTCCCATGATCATGTACACACCTATAATCTGCACGTGCTGTGTAGTCCCCTCGTGCCGCCGTAAGAGAGGACCAGTACTTCGTACCTCGCGAGACAAGATGTGCGTCCGACTGGCTCAGTGCCTGCACTATATAAGTCCCCTCTGTGCTATGTCATTGACGCGTTTCCGGTAAGTGAACTTTGCGACGTACTACTTAACGGATCTCGGGCGAGGTGGCTCTTCTGCAACCTCCGATATTCACCGAGGCGAATCGCCATATGCGTACGTCGGATGTCGCGAGTAAAACGGTTCGTGGTCATATCTTATCCCTCACGATTATCCTGAATTCAGCTTACCTACGTCGTAGGCGATGGGCTCATATCCCCAGCGACGTCCTAACTTACGCATGTGTACGATATCCTTTCTCTGTGCATCGTCGTTTCTGTGGGCAGCGACATCTCCGGTGAGATGATAATATCACGGTGGTTCAGATTGATCGCTGACCAGCATCTCGCGCCGGCACGCGACTCTCAACTGAAAGCACGTTTGAATTCGCATAAGGCATATGTACACACAAGTGAAGCGCATAAAACCACGTTCTAACTTACATCCCACAGCCCGTCTATCACTATATCCGTCATCCACCTCTACAACTCACTCAGGAGCTGCGTGAGCCAACGCTCGACCAATCCGGCACACTCCTTGGCGAGCTCGCGGTGGTCCGACCGGACCTTGGCCAACGTCGTGCGGTGAAACTTGTCCGAGTGCCAGCGCAGCAGCTCCGCCATGACTTTCTTCTTCAGGCTCCCGCCCGCGTTCGTGCGCATAGGATGCAAGATAAAATTCTTCACCGCCTCGTACGTGATGTGCTGGGGCTCCTGCACCCGGTGGAACTGGAAGACCGGCCAGGGCATGTCGGCGCCATGGATCGGTGGCAGCGGCTCCTGCGACTTGAGCGTTTCCCACTTCCGGTCGTACAGCTCGAGCTCAGCGGCATAGTCCACTGGGTTATCTTGCGCATTGTCGGGGAGTGGCTGCTGTGCGGCCGTGGGAGCCTCGTTGCCCGCGTTCTGGCGCCACTGCTCTGCATGGCGACGCTGGTCTGTTGCCTGACGGGCTTCCTCCGCTGCGCGACGGGCCTCCTCGGCGGCAAGGGCTTCCGCCTCACGACGCGCTTCTGCACGATGGGCTTCCTCCTGCGCCCGACGGGCCTCCTCGGCGGCAAGGGCAACCGCCGCACGACGAACCTCCTCCGCCCGACGTTCCTCCTCCACCCGACGGGCTGCTTCTGCGCGCCGAGTTGCCTCTGCGCGACGAGCTTCTTTTTGACGAAGGACTTCTTCTCGGCGACGAGCCTCTGTGCGATGAACCTCCCGCGCGCGACGATATGCTGCCGCGCGAGCGAAATTGGGCCAACGAGCGTCCTCCACGCGACGAGCGTCCTCCACGCGACGAGCGTCCTCCACGCGACGAGCGCCCTCCACGCGACGGGCGTCCTCTGCGCGGCGGGACTCCTGGGCGCGGCGGGCCTCCTCCGCGGCATCCTCCCGACGTTCCTCCTCCAAGAGACGGGCTACGAACGAAGGGTGCCTGTCCGCGAACCCTGGTATCTGACGCCAGGCGTCTCGCTGATGCTGGCGCACGAACTCCTTGCGCCGCCTCTCCGCCTCCTCGGCGTCGCGCTTCCTCTTCTCCGCATCCCCCTCGGCATCGCCCTTCTGCTTCTCCTCCAGCGCCTTGAAGTCCGCCCTCATCTTCTCCGCGTAGTCCGTGCCGTACTGCATCCACCCTTGGACCCGCGACGAGCTCCCCGCCTGCGCAACGCGCGCCGCGTGCTGCCGGACGTCCAGCTTCGTCACGAGCAGCGACTGCGCGTCCTCCTTTCCCTCGCGCATCTCCATGATCTCCCGCGCTACGCGTACGTCTTCGGCGTTGAGTGACGCGCACAGGAGCGCGTTGCGGTGCTTGCGGTTGGCGTAGTCGGCGAGGACTTTTTGCGCCGCCTCAGGGGAGACGTATTTCCTTACACGTTGTGCTTTTCGATCGAGTTCGAGCCCGAGCAGGGCGCGCTTGGCACCCTTGGACAGTTCCTTGTGATGCCCGGCGGTCTTCCGGTGGTCTACAAGTTTGGTGGCCTTCGGTAGGAGCATGGTGGGACCTGTCGACGCAATGAGTAGTGTGAGTGGCGCCCACCAAGAATAGGCTAAGCAGCACGGACCTGGAGGATGAGCCGCAGCCCCTTCGGCCGAACTTGCACCACTGGTTCTGGGGAATGAGTGACCAGCATCTCTCGGTGAGTCCTTCATAAATAGTGGCAGGCCACCGGGGCTCAGGGTTCTGTCATAGAAAGTGTCTTTGTCCTACCGTGGTTACCAAGCGGGGCCACCATTGACAGAGGACACCCTTCCGAAGCTTTGATGACCGGAGACGGCGCTATGTAGAATGGCCGTTACTACCGTCGGTCGCCACCGGCTCCCACAACCGCGGTCTCCGCAATGCCTGCATTGCGGCCACGATGGAAAAGCACGTGCAAGGCACGGTGGATCGGTGCGAGTCTCAGGTCAAAGCGAGTAAACTCGACAGTCATTATTGAACGAATTTCACAGGCTCGAGAGGCCCACCCCGGATTTCGGCGTTTCCATTCTCCGTGGCTTCTGTCCGTGGGCAGATCTATTCAACACCCTCAGGCTTACATCTCGTAACTCAGGGTCCTACGCGCCCCGTGTGTCCACATAGGCAAACCAAGCGTGAGGTATGTCACCCGTATATCAATTGACTGGATTCTTATTGTTGCTGGTCAAGGATCATCCTGAGAGATACTGAGTAATGCCGCGAACCGAGTGTCGCACTGGGAACCCTTCACCAGTGGCGACTGTTCAAGCTCAAGTGGCGCCAACGGCTACCTGCCGCACTGGCAGTAGTGGCGACGAGGTCAAACGAGATGATTTTCGCTAGCTAAGATTCAACTGGCCTTGGACGCTTCAAAGCGTCCATCGGGAGCATGTGGGGGGTACTGCCTCTGACTAAGCGTTGTGCCGCTTGACGGTTGAGCGGACGGAGGAGGATTGACGCCACGCGTCCAGTAGCCTCGAGGCACGGAAGCTGATCGAGATCCGGATCTGATATAGCGTAGCGCTCGCGCTTGAGTGGACTGCCATCATTTGCTTTGACCTTGTTCTGTCCCGCCATCGCAGTGCCTCACCCAAGCACGCACCCACCACGCGTTCGCACAGGCCAAAGAACAACAAGCTACGCACCTCTCCGGATGCTTCTTCTCTCCCGGGACAACATTAAGGAACAAAGCAAGCATGGTTGCTTCTTCGCTGGGCAACCAAGTGGCCGCCACAAACGTGCAGACACCGTGACTGCGGCACTGCATCGACGACGCTAGCTGTTTTGGTCTCATGCAGTCCAAGCAACACTAGACGTGAGCCGGGTATATAGGGGACAGGAGGACGTCGGCGAAGGGCAAGGATTCGTCTGCCCTCGTATCCATTTCTCCACCGCAAACTCGCGAACTCTCAAGCCACTCTCACTCATCGGTGAGTAACTCAGGCCTGCGCCACACCGCCTTCTAGCGTACTGACCGGTCCACTGGTAGCACGTCAACATGGTCAAATTCGAAGTTGAGCCATCTTGCGCCACAGCGGAAGACTCTATCGTGGAAGCTGGAACTCGTCCCTTCACCCGTTCTGTGGCAGCAAAGCAAAGGAAGAATCGAGAGAAGGTCAAACAGACAGTGGCGCAGCTTCAGGACAAGACACAGACCCCGAGGCGCCGCCCGTCGGTCGCCCGCCCTACTTCCAACAAGTCCAGGCGATGTGGCGTGTACAAGCACCTTCCGCCCACGCCTCCCCGTGCGGGGATTCGAGGCCGGCAAGACACTGTTCGTCGTCGCGGTGACTTGTCTGTGGCGGGTCCCGACGATGGCCTCAGCGATACCGACGCCGACTTCGACATGGAGGACGACGCGGACAGCGACAGCAACATGAGCAACGCTAGCGCCTCCCAGGAGGCCGCAGAGCCCTACGAGCGTGAGCACAGCGCGCAGGTCGACGCTGGGTTCTTCCATGCTCCTGCTGCCGACAGGCCGGCCGACGCCCAACAGCTCGGGTTCGACGCCGAAGAATGGGCTCTGCCGGCGCAGTACGCTGCACCTCAGGCTGTTGATGCAGCGCGAAACGAAGACATGGCGGCGCTCCTCAATATGCCCGACCCCGGCTTCGAAGCCCAGGGCCAGCAACATGTGGCCGCCAACGAGTTTAACCCGCCTTTGTTAGACTACGCCAATAACCTGCAGCTCCCCGACTACGCTCACCTCAACCCGCAAATTTACGGCTACGGCAACCAGCACCTGGACTACCGCTACGCGGGCTACCAGAACCTCGGCGACTTCGGCAACAACTTCTATGGCGCCGGCAACCAGTTCATGGATGGCGCGGCTCAACCTCATTACTACGAAGCACCGCCACCGCCGTTCGTACCAGCACCCTTCTATGTCCGCGACAACCAGCGTGTGGTTCAGTGTGTGTACCCGGTTGGGCCGCCGCCGCCCTTTGTGCCAGCACCTGCTCAGCCGCCCGTGGCGGACCGCGCTCAACTGTACGTGCAAGCGGATCCTCAAGCTTTCATGGCCGCCCCCGCCCAGCCCTTGCCTGGCGCGGGCAACCAGAACCTCTTCGACCACCACCCGATTCAAGAGGCCCAGCAACAGCACAGGCACGAGGAGTACGTGCCCGCGCCGCAGGACAACGCGCAGCTTGATTTTAACGCCATGCGGACCAGGTTCGCTGCAGAGGCTCCCGCCGCCGAGGCATCTGGCTCTCTTGCGGGCGACTTCTCTGTGTCCTCCACCCTCCGCTCCCCCTCGCCGCCCTCGATCGCTGCTGCGCTCGGCGGCTCCTTGAACGATAACCAGCCGCAGGCGGGCCCGTCGCGCATCCCCCAGGACAACTCACGCGCCTCGCACAACTCCTTCAATGACAACCAACCGCAAGCGGGCCCATCGCGCCTCCAGCAGGACAACTACAACTACGCCTCCAACGACAACCAACCGCAAGCAGGCCCGTCGCGCATCCCGCAGGACAACCTCCCCGCTGCTACACAGCAGCGACGCATGGCTCCTCGCGCCGCGCCCGCTGACGTGCAGCCCGAAGCTGGTCCTTCCGGCACCCGGCACTCTACGCCCCCTCGGTCTCCTCCTGCTGGCCGGGCCGGGCCTTCCGGCAGCAACGCGCCTCCCGCCGCCGCCGGTGTGCCCTCCGCCAACGCCGAGGCTGACGACAACAACGATGGGGACGACAACGGGGACGACGACACCTCGGAAGCAGCGCTCAACTTCGAGTTCAAGCCACGCAACCCGCGTGAGCGCATCCCCCGCGGCCGGCGGTACAGGCGCGCGGACGGCGCCTGGGTCGACGAGATTGTAGACGCGCCCCCGCTTATCGGCCTCGCTTTTGTGGGCGGGAACGGGCTGCATATTCCCAAGGACGGGGAGCTCACGATGAGCTGGCAGATGAGGATCCGCCATAACTCCGCGCCGAAGAGGCGTTGAGGTACGATGCGATACGGGGCCCAGTTGACGAAGGAGGCTATGATTTTGCTAGATGCGTCGGCTCGTTTGTACGAGTCAAGTATGCTCCCATTTTTTCTGGTGCTGGTCGGTGTCCTGGTCTATGTTGCTCTCTCTCTCGCTTTCACCTATGCTTCTCCCACTGCTCATATGCACACTCTGTATCATCACCTCATAGACTTGGTGTCAATATATATGTTCCTTCCAAACTCAGGCTAGGCTACAGTCCGTTCGCGAACTCTGACTCACTACGACGAAACCTTTCCGCTCAATGAGAAAGGGTAGTGGAAAGCTTGACCATAGCCCTCCAATTTTCTACTCGCGTAACTGAGCACATTTTGAATGTCTTTCCTGTGTCTATTCTGACTGGGAAACCGAGGCGAAAGGATGTCGATGATGAGATTCTTTGCAGTGTCACAGTTGCACGGTTCAGATCAGTATGGCACAAGCGGCAAACGTGGGAAACCGGTGTGGCGTGCATAAGACTCGGGGTTGCTTCCAACAAGCCTTCGACGCACTTGTCGCAATTCGTCGTTGGGTATTGCCTAACGGACGCCTGCATGTACTTCTCAGCCTAGGAGTGACCTACACGCTCAACTGAAGATACGATGTCACGCCGCCGGCGCACCACCGCGAAGGGCAGCAAGAAAACATACCCAACCACTCCTCCTACTAAAGACAATGGCGATCCAACGTACGAAGGGGCAGAAGCCAGGTAGGTCGCACACAAGGGCATATTTACGTACATGAAGTACTAAAGTGCTGCAGGCCTGAAGACTCGGTGGCCGAGCCTGTGCAGTTGGATGCCTCTGACTCCACTGTTGACGCCATCAACCGCATACCGCCTGAAATCCTGATGATCATCTTTGAAGATAGCCTCGAAAGGCGTTGTCGATACGAGTACGCCGAAGACAAGTACAGTCACTTCTACTACAACCAATACTACTACCACCACGGCTACGTCATGGAGAACGACGGCGGCACGGTAATCCCATGGATGTATCCCGTGACGGACCCGTTCCACTTCATGACTATCAGCGCTGTGTGTAGGTACTGGAGGATGGTGGCTCTAGACACGCCGGTACTCTGGAACAACGTGTCGCCCGCAAATGTAGCGCCCGACGGGCCACGAACTTACTCAGATCTCAAGAAGGCTGCATCCGCCGCGGTGACCTATCTCCGGAGCGCTAGTCAACACCCCGATCCCCCTGTCGTCAAACAACGCACTCGCGCAGCTCGCAAGAAGTTTGCTTCTGCCGCGTTGGCCTATCTCAAGCGCGCTGGTCAACACCCCGTAAACCTTGTCGTCGACCAACCGGGGCAGGCGATAGACGTCAAGGAACTCTTGAGCTTCCTTGACCCGGATATCCTCCCCCGTCTACGTGAGATACACTGCCACTACTTGCCACCGTGTTCCCTCGATAGCATCTTCAAATTCCCGGCCCCGATTCTGGAATCTCTCCACCTGGGCCCTGTCACTCATACTGGCGTCTTTTACATCCCTCGAGGTGAAATCTACGCGCAGCGCAAGCCTCTATTCGACGGCGTGACCCCTCGCCTTCGATACCTGTCGCTCGCCTATATGGAAGATGCCGTGCCCAAGCTACATGCCCCGTCGTTGACGCATCTCCACCTTCACCACTGCTCGTTGGCGTTTCGCCTGTCATCGCTGGCCAATGACCTTGCCAGTGACCTCCTGAAGGACTTTCCAGAACTCACGGACCTATCCTTATCGAATGTCCGCTTCTCCAGGGGCCACCCTACGCGCCCTGAGGTGCACTTCGGAAAGCTACGCAGATTCACTCTACACGGCATGCATGGTTCCGACGATATCCGCAGTATCATGAACTACCTATCCATACCCTCCAACGCCTCAGTCCTTCTCCGCGACTGCACGCCGCTAACTCCGGAGCTTGTGCAAGGTAGTGAAGGACTGAAGGACTACTTCGCCCGCCAATCGTGGACACGGATCTCTGTATGCAAATACCCACAACGGCTAACATTAGAACGGCCAACACCCTACATATCTGTCATCGGCACAGACGACCACGTCGGAGTGGCGTTCGACTGGTCCAGAGGGCCCATCGACAACAGATACTCGCTGCGTACGCCGATACCTCTGCAGGGCGTACACGAATGCTGGATTATGGAGATCGCTGGCACGTCAGTTGCGTTGTGCGTCCCAGAGTTGCGTGGAATGCTCAAAGATATGGCCGGCCTGAGAACTTTGGTGGTGTGCCCCTGGAACGCCCGTACCGTCCTCGCCTCCCTGAAAGCGCCATCCAACGAGACAGGCTCCGACACGAACACCCCTCGTATCTGTCCCATCCTCACGGAGGTGCGCGTCATCGCGAGAAAGCCTCACCACGTCTCGGCGAATACGCTTCGCGCGCTTCACGCGCTAAGGCGGTCCCGTGCCCTTGAGCGCGTCGTCGTGTGCTACCTCCATCCTGGAGCGGAGGCGCAAGACCCCGGAAGAGGATCGACCCTCCAGACCGGCGGAGTGGAGTACGTGCACTTGAAGGAGCTTGCAGAGATGGAGTTGCCCCCGGTGTGCAAAACGGAGGAACATGCATTCTGGCCGAAGTGGCGAAGCCATGCCGATACGGTCTTCGGAGGGTAGTGGTCGTATGGTGTTGCAGATTTGCATGTCTCAATAGTATTAATTGGATTCCATATGATCATTACACTGTGCTGTGCGGTCAGTGCATTCTCATTCATTCTTCTTCCGTGGTTGGCCAGCGACCTTGCCAGCGGCCTCTTGAAAAACTTACCAGAGCTCATGGACCTCAGTCTGGAAAGGGTGTTTGGCTACTGTAGCAGGCCCCGAGTATGTATTACACTATAGGAATATTATTCTACGTAGTATGGAGTAGCACGGACACCTGTCCTGTAGGTACCTGTAGTGGGGGGCACGGCTAAACTCCGGGCATGTGCACGCGAAGACCGATCTAATCAACACGCGCCCAATGCGGGAATATGGAGACTTTGCCACCGTGACCTTTGGACCGTCCTCCCACCGCCCTCCTACCAAGTGACCCTCACCCGCAAGTCCCCAATACTGCCCAGGGGCCTGTCCGCAAGAGGCAGGTCCGTGATGTGGGCCTGCCGTTCACGCTGCCACGACACGGACCGCCGCTCATGGCCTGAGCCAGCCTGAGAGGCCGATGCATCAAGCCCCGTCCTCGTGTGACAGCCCATGGTCGATATCAAGTGATTCTGCCCTCCAAGTCCTTCAGAGACAACATCGAGGATAATGTGCGCGCAAACGAAGGTGCAGGTGACGTGCTGCTGTCATACTAGTAGCAGCCTATGGCAAGAGGTGCCCATAGCCTCATGGCACCCGCTAGAGGATGGCGTCTTCGACTAGGTGCTTCGGAAGCTGGATGGCACGTACGTATCACTTTGAGGATACTGCAGTGACTACTCATTCGATTTCGCATAGATCCCTTCCCGCTTCCTTGCTCAGGCCCATGCTAGTGCAGCCCCACTGCATAGTCTCTGCACCGCGCGCACTGGTCACCGCGCAGACAACGGTACATGTCGCGTGCAGAGTGGGAGAGCTCGTCTTCGCAGTTTGGGCGCAGGCAATCGTGCGGATGCGACTAGTAGTTCGGTGGGCTCCGGCGTTAGCTGGAGACAAACACGGAAAGTGAGAGCCGCTTCAGTGTCTCACCCAAGTCTCACCCGTACACAGCGACGCCGAGCACTGGCAGGTACCGCGTGACGGCATATGACCTCTTGTCGCCTCATGGTGGAATGCCCCTAGCAAGTGGACTTGTTCGTGTACGGACAGCAGCAGGACAAGAACAGGACAATTCGCATGAGGACACGACCACAGCGGGTGCGACGGCGAACTGCAATGCGTTTCGTAGCATGGGCACGCGCGTGATGGGTATGTATGACCGGGAGCAGATCGCAAGCTTTCTTCACTCCCCTTCTTGACGATCATTCATCGCGCATAAGCACCAAAACCACCTGTCTCTGCCACTGCACCTGCCGCCGCTGCTCCTGTCTATCCCCCAGCGGCAACATCAACTCACAACCTCCAGCCACCGAGTGGACCGCTATGTTACTAAGTGGGCGCGGGGTGTGTGGACGCACTTGCAGGGCCACTTCCGCCGCCCGCTGCCAACCCATTCGCTTGGCCTTCCACTCACCTGCTCGCTCAGCCACCCTCTCACCTGCCCACACACGTACGTGCACGTTCACTCGCTCGCCCATCGCGCAGATGCTAGCGCAGCATCTGGGGTTAGAACCCAATTTGCATTGCTCGCAGCTCACTGTACAACCAGTTTTCCATAGCATACTGTTTGTTGTACTGTTGATTAGTCCTTACACGACTCGGCCCAGTACTGAATCCAGTGACTTGTCATACTATTCTTCCGCTGAGCTAAGCAAACCTGCAAAATGACGAGCAATCAGTAGATACATTCCCAATCAGGTAATCCTCCTGCCGAGATCAGAGATCTGTGCTACAGCGCCCTATGCGGGCTACACTACAGGCCCTACATCGCAAGGGCAGGTCTATCGAGTCGTATGTAAACAGGCACCTGCCTCGGGCCCTACAAGCCCTATGCAGTACTCTGTAGGTATGTGGCACTTTCCAGATGGCCCTATCTTTATCGATGGTCCGCTTTCCCTCCAAGGACCGCCCCACGCGTCCTAAGCTGCCCTTAGGAAAAATACGAAGGTTGACTCTGAGTGGCATACAAGGTTCTAACGATATTGGCAATCTCATAAACTACGTAGCCATACCCTCCGACGCTTCGATTCTCTTCCGCGACTGCAAGCCGCTCAGTCCAGAGCTCGTGGATGGCAGTCAAGGACTGAAGAACTACTTCATCCGTCGGCCATGGACAAGGCTCTCTCGCCAACCTGTCTCAGGGCGTCCAGTATCCCATGTGTCTGTCATCGGCACAGATGACCAGGTTGGCGTGGTGTTCGACTGGGCCACTGGGGAACATAGTGGAAGCGAACTCGGATATAGGCTGCGTTTTCCGATACCCCTGCCGGGCGTACACGAGTGCTGGATTATGGAGCCCACCGACACGCCGGCTGCGTTGTCCGTGAGCGGGCTGCATGTCATATTTCACTCCATGGCTGGCCTGCGAACGTTGGTGGTGTGCGCCTGGAATGCCCATACCGTCCTCGACGCCCTCGAATTGCCACCAGACAAGTCAGCTTCCAATATGGACATCTTTCGTGTCTGTCCCATCCTCACGGAGTTGTGCGTCATCGCGAGGAACCCCCACAGCATCCCCGCCGATACGCTGAACGCGCTTGGCGTGCTGGGGCGTTCTCGCACCCTAGAGCGCGTCGTCGTGTGCTACCTCCATCCTGGGGCGGAGGCGCAAGACCCCGGAAGAGGCGGCGGGGTAGAATACGTGCACTTGAAGGAGCCTGCAGAGATGGAGTTGCCTCCGGTGTGCAAAACGGAAGAACACGCATTCTGGCCGAAGTGGCGAAGCCACGCCGATACGGTCTTCGGAGGATACTAGTGGTCGTCAATCTGACTCAGTATGTGTACTCATCTATTGAGTTGTAGACGAGACGGTGCGGGTCGAGTACAAAACTCAGGCTTGACTGGGCACGGAGGTCCACATATGCACTGGCATGGTCGTTCTTCATAGAGTACGAGTCGACGAAGGAGGCTATGTTACGGGCCTTAGATGGATGGGTGGTTTCGTCAAATATGTACTCCTGTCTTGCGCTACAAGTTGGTGTCCAACGAGCCCGGTAGGTCAGTACTATGCTGCCGCTCTCTCATTCGCATTCACCTACATTGCTTCTCCCACCCATTATATGCACACTTTGTATCATCGCCTCATGCGCTTGGTATCAATATAGATATGATCCTTTGGCGCAGTGAACCGTAGCCTAGCGTAGCCTCATTGTGACTCTAGTTGTTGTTCGGGTCACGTCTGCCAGTGGCCGCAGTGGCACAATCGACAAACGTGGGAAACCAGAGTGGCGTGTGCATAAGTACCAAAAGGGTATCAACCTTGGTTTCACTGAGCCTTCGACGCACTTGTCGTGATTCGTGGTTGAGTGTCGCCCAAAGGGACGCTCTCATATATTCCTCAGGGGACTGCGGTACACGCTTAGCTGAAGACACGATGCCGCCGCGCCGCCGCCGGCGCACTACCACCGCGAAGAGCAATAAGAAAACAAAGACAATCACCCCTCCCAATGCCGAGTCCACGCACGACGACGCAGAAGCCAGGTACGGCAACAAAAGACGCCTATATGTAGGAGATGAAACGCTAAAGTACCGCAGGCCTGAAGACTCGCTCGTTGAACCTTTCAATGCCGCAGACCGTGACTCTAGTAACGCCCCTATCCACCGCATGCCGCCTGAGGTCCTGAAGATCATCTTTGAATTCAGCCTCGCGAGACGTTATCGATACGGGGCAGAGGAAGACTACTACGACAACTGGATGTACTACCACTACAACGACAGCAGCAGCAACACCGGCACTGTGATTCCGTGGATGTATCCCGTGACGGACCCATTCCACTTCATCACGATCAGCGCTGTGTGTCGCTACTGGCGGATAATCGCGCTGGACACACCAGCACTCTGGAACAATGTCGCGCCCGCCAATGTAGGGCCCCACGGACCCCGCAGTCGCTCAGACCACAAGAAGTTTGCATCCGCCGCGTTGACGTATCTTCAGCGCGCTGGTCAACGCCCCGTAAATCTTGTTGTCGACCGATCGGGGCAGGCCATAGATATTGAGGAGCTCTTGGGTATACTTGGCCCTCAGATCTCCTCCCGTCTGCGCGAGATACACTGCCACTACTTGCCAAAGCGTCGTCCCATCAATGCCATCTTCGATTTCCCAGCCCCGAGTTTGGAATCCCTCCACCTGGGCCATGATGTTTGCGTCCTTTCCGCCTTTCGAGGTGAAACTTACGCGCAGCGCAAGCCTCTTTTCAACGGCGTCACCCCGCGCCTCCGATACCTGTCGCTCGCCCATCTGGAAGATGTTGTGCCCAAGCTGCATGCCCCGTCGTTGACGCATCTCCACCTACACCTCTGCTCGTTGACGTTTACCAAGTCGACGTGGGTGACCAGGGACCTTGCCAGCGACCTCTTGAAGGACTTACCAGAACTCACGGACCTTTCCTTATCGATGATCCAATTCTACTCCGGGGACCGCCCCACGCACCCTGAGGTGCACTTCGGAAAACTACGGAGATTCACCCTGCATGGCATGAAGGATCCCAACTATATCCGTAGGGTCATGAACTACCTAGCCATACCCTCCGACACTTCGATTCTCTTCCGCGACTGCAAGCCACTCACTCCGGAGCTCGTGATTGGCAGTCAAGGACTGAAGGACTACTTGGACCGTCGGCCGTGGACAAGGGCCTCAATTTCCAGCCAACCTGTCGCAGGGCGTCCAGTATCCCATGTGTCTGTCATCGGCACAGACGACCACGTTGGCGTGGCGTTCGACTGGGCCAGGGAACATAGCAGCAGCGAATACAGGCTGCGTCTTCCGATACCCCTGTCGGGCGCGCACGAGTGCTGGATTATGGAGCCCGCCGACACGCCAGCTGCGTTGTCCGTGGGCGAGTTGCACGTCATATTTCGCTCCATGGCTGGCCTGCGCACGTTGGTGGTGTGCCCCTGGAACGCCCATACCGTCGTGGACGCCCTATCCGACGAGGCAGGTCCCGCCCCTGGTGTCTGTCCCAACCTCACAGAGCTGCGCGTCATCGCGAAAAACCCCAGCAGTATCCCCGCCAATACACTCAACGCGCTTGCCGCACTGAAGCGGTCTCGCGTCCTCGAGCGCGTCGTCGTGTGCTACCCGAGCGGACCCCATCCTGGAGCGGAGGACCCCGAGAGAGGATTTTGCCTCCCAATTGAGGTGGAGTACGTGCACTTGGAGGATCCTGCAGAGATGGAACTGCCCTCGGTATGCAAGACGGAAGCACATGTATTCTGGCCTAAGTGGCAAAACCATGCCGATGTTATCTTCGGAGAGTAGTAGCGATCGGCGTGTGACGGTGCTGATCCATTGCATGTTATTTCAGTAGGGCTCCGTTTTATTATCCCAAGCCAGTATGTGTACTCGATTACTGGATGCTGAGGCCGTAGATGAGCGACGGGTCGAGACCGAGAATACTGACTTGGTGTCGGAGTCTCCATATGCACGGCCACGTACGGTCCTCCCTCACGGACTGATTTTAGACTACGTCGATGGCGGTCCCTAAGTGAGACCCAGAGGACGAGGAGAATGTCCGGGGACCGGCAGGCCCTTGCCGAGTCTGTGTTCAGGAGATAGTGACGCTGAGGCCGAGGCCCGACGCTGAACGGAAATTTCAGGAAGTCATTGAGTCTAAGGACGAGAGAAAGATCCCCGGGATCGCTAGAAGCAGACCTACTACGGCTGTCGAGCTGTCGAGCCGTAGCACCAAAGCGCGCCCTCTCGAGTGGCCGAAGTTGACACTGACGTCATTGAGACCCCTTATACAGCTCCTAAACGTCCTCGTCATTTCTTGTTGGAAGTTCCCAGTGTTCGTAAAATTGCACACGAGGCCTAAAAACGAACGGTATCAGCGACGCCGTGCTGAACTGGCTCCCAACAACCGCCGGGAACACGTACAATGAGCACCTGTCCTCTGGCATCAACTCCATATGCCTCGCGACAACTCTGCGCCATGAGTCCCGGAGGGGCAGCCGCGAGCGACTCTCCCACAACGGTAGATTGAGAGCGACGACGTATGCTGCAGTTTCAGCGGGTTCGATGTGCCGGATCGACAGGATGTCCTCGGGGTCCCAATCTAGGTAGGAATTGCTTGGGGGAAACAGCTTCCAGTCGCTGTAGGGTTCGCGTGGGTCGACCAGCCCAACGATTTCGACACGCCCAGTCACGGAGGAGATGACTGCGTTCACGACGGAACATAGGAAGGAAAGCTCCAGACGTGGGTCTACGCGTGGCGCGGCTTTGATACACATGTTCTGGACACTCGCATCGGGACGCAGCACCTCCATGCAACACTGCTCTGATATTAGGGTGGTTAGTACTTAGCTTATACCAAACCCGGTGAGCAACAAGATGGCTTACTTAGTAGGCTATATGAACACGACCCATCGTGGATCGTGAGGATGAAGCGACCCGCTAATGATGGGCTCCGAAAGAGGTTCGTAGCGACCTTCACATCCTCCCTTCCCATGAAAGCCGTGGAGACGCTCGCATCACGTGGTCCGGGATCACAACCTCGACGACGTGGCTCTGGAGTTTCATCGTTTGGAAGAGGTTGTGCACGTCGAAGCCGCTTACACGGTCGAGAAGGAGGTACTCTAACAGGTGCAGAGGTGGGTGGTGCATGCGCGACATACGATCATATGTATCATACCGAGTCGAGATATTCACGCACTCGAGGCTGAAGAGGTTGGGCAGAGCGACAAGCATACCGGCAAGCTCCATGGCAGATGGAAAGTTGACGTTGCGAAGAGTGAGGCGGCGGATCCCGGTAAATGTAGAGAGACAGCGAAAGAGTATGCGTACATGCAGTACGTCTGTTCGCCAGATTCCGTCAACTATTTGTAACTCGTTGAAGTCCTGCAGCTGGCCGGAGAGCATGGCGGCGAAGGTCTCAAGGTGCCCTAGTGACGCATGGTCATCGCCGCGTACTTGTACCGCTCTGGTGGAAAGGACGCGTTCACGAGCACACCGCGACAGGCGGCGCACGTCTTCCCGGCTGGAAAGGACGATGACATGCTTGTACCCTGTCGGGAGGTATTTCTGAGCCCGAGCATGCCACGTCCGACAGACGGCCGTACATATCAGGAGTGCTGACCAGTCGTATTGCAAGTAGTCGATGATGTTGCACCAAATCTCAGTTGGTAGAGCCAGCGACGATGGTGAGCCGACGGTTGATCTTCGCCTGGGTTGAGAGAGATAGGATGATACAAGTGCACGTCGACTTACCGACGCTGAACAGCCACGAGGCGAAACTCAGATCCGAGTGAGGGGGTTCTGTTGACAGTGAGCACTCACGTATACAGTTCACATTGAAGAGAACTCACGAAGGACGCTGTTGTAGGTGCCTGAAGGCAGCCGCTAGTGTCTCGTAGGTAGACTCTATTTGAAACACAGGGTTTTTTGGGGGGGGGATGGGCGGCTGTGTACGCTGTCGACGTCGTGGGAGAACCACTCTGCCCCATGGGACAGTGCTTCCCAGCTTAGGCCATCTTCTGCGCTTCAGTGAAGCCTCTCGACCAGTTGCACAACATGCTCACGAGATTGCTCCTTGGGATTCCGAGTCGGTGTCAACACCTTTGCACGACAAAGAGCGCACAGTGTCCCGTAGCTTGCGGAAGTTGTCCATATGGTGGCGTGAAAGCGATGCAACGACTCGTGAAGGCGAGATTCGTTTGACCCAGGCTGGGGGTTGCAGCCTGAGATTGAGATGAAGGACGCAGCCGCGCTAGATTGAGGCTGTGGGTAAGATAGGGCCGCCCTTTGGCCCATCCAGCGTTACGCACCTTATATATACTCTATGGACGGCCTACCGCAAGGTGCCGGAGAAGAACCGTCGCAGAAATGCCGTGCGGCGGCAGTGCATGGACACCGTAATCTGGAAACTCAGATGTGAATTGGTCGTAAGACACAGCAAGGAGCCCTCTGGATCCACAAAATGTAGTCGATCATCAACAACTTGATGTTGAATGCCACAATAGAGACGCGCCGACTGAGCAAATTGAACACTGGCCTGGTGGAAAACACGTGAGAGACCACCCTAGAAAACGAACACACACTCCCCGGGAAATGGGCCGTAAACAGGGTTTAAGTGGGTATGAGGGTTGAACATTGGAGGCCTGAGGCTCAAGAACTCAACACGAACAGCCCATCCCACAGCAATATACTAATCCCACTTCCCGAGACCATCCAGCCTCCGACGAACCCTCGCAGCCTCCGTCTGACCAAGGCAGCGCGGCCTCTCCGCCCTCGCGCCCCCTACCTCAAACCACTCCACACCCTCCGCACCCGCGCCCGCAGGCTCAAGCGCGAGCCAGCGGAGGCCCAGGGCCGCCGCGCCGAGGATCTTAGCCAGGGCGGCCCGCTCCGGAGGCGCCCGCCGCGGCGCGCCATACACCGTCTTCGCGCGGTCGTCCAGCGCGAGCGCGCCAACGTCGGCATCGAGTGTCGCGGGTGTCGCGGGCCCGAGGGGCGGGCTCGAGAGCGGCGAGGCGGCGGGGGTGGGGCGCGGGGTGGGGAAGGCGGCGGGGGTTGCGCTCCGGAGGGCGAGCCCTGCGAGGGGGAGGGCGGACAGGGCCGGTGTGATCCGGATCTGTGGGTGTGCGGTGAGCCAAGGAATCAGGAGTGAGGAGGCGAGGGAGGGGGGCGTCCTGCGTGGTGTGTAGCTGGCGCGTCTCGATCGGCGCACGGACGGCAGAGACGCGAGAAGCGGGTACGGCGACCCCACGGTGACACGCGAGTCATCGCGAGGTCACTGTACCCTCTGCTTGTAAGGCCGGCTGCGAGAGCGGCGTACAAGGGGAAGCCCCACTGGTGCAGCGGCGGACAAGAGCCCCGGCGTGGGTGGCTCATATACGGGGCGGCGCGGATGCCATGGCACATGCGGGCAGGACGTGGTAGAAATAGAAGGGGCACTCACCATCCAGTCCTCGACCGCGGCGAGGCTCCTACAGCCGCTCAGCGCGAGCTCGAGGAACCGCACGCCCTCGTACCCGCCCCGTCCGTCCCCGACGCACACATCCCGGAGCCGCTCGACGAAGGCGTCGTCGGACACGTCCGCGTCGACCGTGACGCTGAGCACAAACGGGCGCGCGTGCTTGATGAACGCGAGGGTGTCCTCGATGGCGGCGTCGTCGTTCGGGACGGGGTCTTGGAGGACGAGGTGGCGCGCGTGGAGTGTTTGTGTCGCGTGCGAGAGGGCGGGGGCACGCCCGGCAGAGAAGCGGTCGATATTCGACCAGGCGTTCGCAGTGCAAGGGGCGGGCGCGGAGTGGCGGGCAAGCGGGAAGGACGCACCGCCGCCCTCGACGAACTCGAGGTTGCGAACGTACGGGAAGGCGCGCTGGAGGACGTCGAGAGCGGGCACGTCGCCGCCGAGGATGACGGTCTGGAGGCGGTCGCAGCACGCGAAGGCCTCGACGATGTCCGGGCACGCGTCGACGAGCTGGGCAAAGCCCCAGAGGGTGACGCACTGGAGGGCACTCGCGCGCGCGACCACCCCGGCGAGCAGCCTGACGGCGTCCGCGTCGATGTCGTACGCGCGCTCCCTGCGGACGGCGTCGCGGCGGAGCTCGAGCGAGTGAACAAGCGGGGCGTGCTCGGGGTGAGCGCAGAAGGCGCGGAGCTGGGCGTTGGGCGAGGGCCGGTGCGCGGGGCGGTGGAAGGCGCCGCCGAGGGTGACGTGCGCGAGGACGCGGGGGAGGGCTAGGGCGTGGGCGGCGCGAGAGACGCGGGCGAGAGCGAGGGCATCAGAGGTGGAGATGAGAGCGAGGACGGGGGCGAGGACGTCGGGGGTGAGGGAGAGCAGGGACATGGTGGCGGTGCCGGGGAGGAAAAGCAGCGGTCGTGTGCAACAAGCTGAGGACGGACAGAGTCTATACGAGCAGTGGGGCAGTCTATGTGGAGCGGTCTATGGGCCGTCTAAGTCTAAGGGGGGGGGAAGATGGGAGTCCGAGTCAGAGAGGGATGCGCGAAGATGACGACAAAAATGGCGACATGTTCTTTCCGACATGGCGCTGACCATAACCCCAGATCAAGGCTGTCCGCCCCGCGGGGCCCCGACTTTCCCCGCTCTCGTCTTCACCGGCCACCGACTAGTTGCTCCCTGGCTGACTCAAACACGCACCTGCAAGGGCCTCCTCCTCTCGAGGCGTTCATGTCTTTCCTGCTTCACCCGATCCACTCTTCCTAGGCGCATTGCCCGTCGCCATTCTGGGGCGAGCCGCTTCTGGCCAGTCGCCTCGCCCGCATTCCATTCGCTACCGCCGGGATTCCTGTCCGTCCTCCGCACTGCGCACCCTGCCTTCGTCCTACCGGCTCTGGCGTGTACCCGTACCGAGGGCAGGATCTGCGGTAACCCGGGTGGACTCGGAAGAAGACAAGGCGCACTCCTGCAGACGCGCTGTGCCTTCGTGACGCTTTCCGCTACATACCGACGCCGCTACACTCCCATTCGGTCATGGACCTGGATGCGGCGATGCAAGCACAGGAGAGGGAGAGAGGAGGGTGAGTGCGCCCCATCGTGCGCCGTCATCCTAGTGCCCCTCTCTCTATATGACCGTGCCCTTCTCTTCTCGCACGCGCCCTACCCGCAGCATGGGACATTCACTCCTCCCCATTCGCGCACGTTTCTGCCGCTCCATCTGCACTCCCCATCAGCGCATGACTCACGCCCCCTTCCTCTTGCGCTGCTCAGTATTCTTCGCCTTCGCCGGGTTGGCAGTCCCATTATGTACGTGGTATTGACCCCATGGGGGAGAGAAGTATGCAGTCTCAACACGCGTAGAACCCCTTTTGGTCAAGGGGCACATCAGCTCCCTCCGGCGTGTAGGTCGACGTCTCGGCATAAGCAGCACCTGCACTGCGACATTCGCTGCGACCGGAAGGGCCGCGCCGACATCCTCAATGATATTTCCACCAATGAAGACATAGCGGGAGGTCATCTACTCCTTCCGAAAGACTGATGCGCCCTTCCGGTCTGCGCTATGGTCAGCAAAGCATGGTACGCACGCGCACGTCTCTACTATGTAGTACTTCCCACGCGGTAGCAGGGTCTCCCCAGGCCGAGACAAATGCAGCTGTATGGTGCATAGCGGGCTCCGGCGATGCAGCTTCCGCCATCCCTCGGTCTTCGCTTGCAGTGCCCCAGAAACCGTCGTGAACCGCCTGCCCATTCGCAGCGCACGGCGAGCTCGCTGGGCGGATTGCGAGCATCACTTTAGCCGCCAGCCTGCGCACCCTCCGGCCCACTCGTTCGGAACCTACTGCGCACATTCTGCTCGGTCGCACAGCTCACTCACTATCGTACCTTCGATGCCTCCAGCATACGGTGTGTTTTCCGATCATTTTCCGAGCCGCAACGACTACTTACTCCTCAGCGTCCACCGGCCTAGTGCATTTCTCGCATCATCCCCATGGTGGCCTACATGCAGCCCAAGTACTTGATTATGTGCCCGTGATGGCCGGCAGACCGGCAGCCTGATGTTAGGGCTCTGCGGGGACGCAGACCGAGGTCAGCTCTAGGCACGCTTTCGGCCAAGTGTTCAAAGGGTCCATGCACGTACGCACGGAAGTGGGATGGTGGATGGAACGGGTCAGTCTAATGCCACTGTGAGTTGTACACGTAGTTCAAACTCAGGGTATCCTGCTCATTGGGCGTACATTTCCCAGTGATGATCTAGATAGGCATATTGAGTACGAACCTTTCCGTGACACGAATAATACCGCGTGAGTCGCCCCACACGCTTCCGCCGTCCTTCACGAACCGTCTCGTAGACAAGCATCAACGAACGTTCTACTGGCGCATGTGGTACCGCCATGGAATCTAGAAGGCCACAGTGATTGAGCAGCATATGCAAGCACTGTAGCGCAGCCAGCCGCTGGCGGAACTGTCACTTCCGGCATGTGCATGAATATGGGCAAGGGCAGAGACTCACCATAGAATACTCTTCCGGTCGGCTCGCTCAGTTTTTTTTGACAATCCACATATCTTCTCGTGGATGGAAACATGTAGCAGTCAATTATATTTAGGACCGTCTAGATGTAGGCGGTCCAGCAAGCGAAGCCGATCCTCGACGAGACCTCCTTCCCAGCTGGGCAGTGCTTCAAGACGCGTGCACAAGCCCGCGGGGCTATTGTCTCGGACGCAGCGATACCACGTCACTGTGATCGGCACATCTAGTAACGGGTGCCGCTCGAGGGATATGCCAATGAACTGCAGCGAGGAATTGCATGCGCCGACAATGTCCCGCGCGAGCACATCGAGGGACACCGTTGGATCTACCAGGACGCCCGTGCGAATGTGCAGGACAAGACCGACGAGCTTGACCGGGCTGAATACCGAGACGAAGCTTGTCTGCAGAAAGGATGAGCGTGGGACGCGGCGAGTACTCACGGCGGCGCGACTTACGAGCCATGCTTCCGGCGGTGTGTCCGGGACGCCATCTGATATGCGCCACCTGACGTGCAGTTCGAGATGCTGAAGACTGCTCAGGTTCCGTGCGACGTCTCTCGCAGGGAGGCTCCATCCCGCGTGACATGACAGTACGACCGGGGCCATGCGCTCGAGCAAGGGAAGCCAGTCGGGTTCATGATGGAAGAACGGGTTGAACTGGAACTCAACGCGGCGCACAGTGCACGTGAGGGGAACGGGCGCGTCGGCGATGAGTTCGTCGAGGTCTATGTAGGGAGCGTCGACAGGCGTGAATGTGGGGAAGCGGCAGGTGTACATATGGAGCGTGCGGAGGCTAGGGACAACACGGAGAATCGTGTAGAGGTCCGTCAAGCCCCGAAGGGTGAGCTGACGCACAGAGGGGAGTGTGAAGTCAGGATCGAGGCCTCTCGTCATATACATTGCAGCATCTACCTCTAGATACCGAAGAGTACGCGAACTGCGGGCGAGTGCCGAGAGGTTATGATAGAGCGAACTCTGGCGGACGAACGGACCATGGATCATCAGGGCGAGCGAGCAGATATCGCCGGACAGCCGTGAGATGCACTCGAGACCTGCTGAGCCGCACATCTCGAGTGTGACAGAGCGGAGGCGGGGCCTACTTGCCAGCGCATCCGTCAAGCGCGTTTCGGATGCCAGCAGGGGGGTCTGCATCGGCTACGTGCACCTCCTCCAACCCATCGGCTTGTTGGATCACTTCGGCGAGGAGGCTGGCCAACGAGTAGTCCCTGTTCGTACGGATTCCGAAGGGGTCCCCAAGTTTGGCCTTAATCTCCACTTCAACCCAGGGAAACGCTTCTTGCCGCAGTTCTACCCTGCGGAGAAACGAAGCACGGTTCGGGGCACCGGACAGGATGAAGTGGCAGAACGACGCGAGCTGCGATTTGGGCTTGCGTTGGACTTCAAGACCCAGCGTGACGTCCGACAGATACCGCGGAATGGCATGTGTGTAGGCAGCCCGGCAGGTCTGTGCGAGTTTGCCAGCATCGGAGGGAGACAGGAGAGATAGTATTATGTTGAGGACGTCGTCATTGAGGCATGCAAACGGGTTCATGATGCTGACAACCTGGGAGACAACCGGTTCAGCGCCAGTGAGTCAATGCTACCAATATTGGCCCTCTCCCACATACGCGGAGGCAGATGCACACCGACACCTAGGATATCTGCGCAATAAAAGGGGTTCGGCTTCGTCTGCTGCCAAGTCAGGTGCTGGCTTGGAGGTGTGCGGATGGGTGGGTGAAGAGCTTGGTCAATGATCCGTTTCTACTTAGCTGCGCGTTAGCCATGCCACGAACAAAGACGACTTGTGAGAACTACTAGGAATAGAGCGAGGGTAGCGGAAACTTACACGGCGTGCCTAATGATATTGCGATGACTATTATCTTCATCTACAGCAGCATAGATCGGGAACTGTGCTTGGATGCGAAGCGGTGTCGGTCCCTGGCTGAGTAGATGCTTCGAGATCAGCTGGACACGGCGAGTCAGGGCGTTCAGAAGGAGGAGGTGGAGGAGGTAGGCCGGCGGGTCCGCGCAGTGGCGTGGGAAATACAGTTGGCTGAACATGAGCAATCCGAAACTCCCATTTGTGGCGCAGTCTTCTACATTACTCACATGTACCCACAGACGTCGATCATCAGGTACATCTAATCCACTCTCGTTACACCTATCGACTGAGGACGTCGGTCTTTAGCTTCATGATCAACAGGAGCGACAACTCTATCAACACCTTGGTGATTATCGCCTCTGTGGGTATCGCGCCTCTCACTTGTACTCGCGTGTAGAATACAAGAAGAGTTGATTGCAGCCGACCGTGGTGCCGCCCGACTCGCCTGAGCCCTGCGCGATGCTGGAGAGTCAAAGCTTGAGGTGTGTTGGCATCGCAACTGAAGTTCGCTATTCCTCTAGCTTGATTTCAGCACGCCTCAGCCTTCAATGATGGAGTATTTATCGCAAGACGGAGAGACTACTAACTATGCGCCCGCTAATACGCTGGCTGCTGACACGACGCACGATGTCCTCCCTGCAGCTGCAATCTACCGCTTGCCGCCCGATGTTCTGAAGATCATCTTCCTCGTGGTCCACGCTAGACGGTATCAATACAATGACGGCACGAACGTACCATGGTTTTGCCCAAGGATCAATCCTTTCTGCTTCGCCACTCTCGGCGCGGTATGTCGAGGCTGATTGCCTTGGACATCCCGTTGCTCTGGAACAGCCTTGTGCCTGTATATCGCAGGGCCGCGCCCATGCCCCCAGAGTTACGGATCCGCGATGATCACCTGCATTCGACGCTCGCGGCGGCGCGGGTAAGTCCTCATCGTGGATCGCCCAGGGCGGGCCAAGGAACTCTTGCACTTCATTCATCATCTCCACCACGCAGTGCCTCCAGCCCTCTGCTGCATCCACCTCCAGTACGTCCGTGGGTCCATCAATCACATATGCAGATTTCCAGTGCCTTCCTGAAGTCCCTGCATCTCGGGCAAGTAGGACGAGTTAGCGATGGGCCTCTGTTCATGGGAGATACCCCGCCGCTGCTATTTCTGTCCTTAGCTCAGGCGAGTACTCTCATGCCGTGCGTGAACGCGCCCCGCTTGACGCACCCCCATCTCCACCAGTGCAGACTGTCGCTCGATCCGAGTTTATCAAACGTGGCTACGTTCCTCAACGGGTTCCCGGAGCTCGCAGACCTCTCCATGTCCCTGATCGATGTGCAGCCGTCACATAGCGGACGGCCGGTCATACATCTCAGGCCGCAAGCCGCTGCAGAGGTTCTCTTGACACGGCCTCACTGATCAGAGCATCCGCGGCGTCATGTCATATCTCGCCATTCCTTCCGGCGCGTCGCTTCTCATGAGCGGTTGCGATCCACTGCGCGAATGGGTCACTACAGACGCGGGAGGGTCTATGCTGGACTACCTCAGTGCCAGAAGCTAGAAGAGGATATGTCTCCGTCCAACCGCCGGCAGGATCGAAGCCACCTGTTTTGTCTGTCGTTGCCGGGAACACGAAACCCGGCGTCACCTTCGATTGTCCCGCAAAGAGTTGTGACGGCGGCCGCTATCGACTGCACTCTCCCGTACCGCTGCTAGGCGTGACGGGGTTTTTTCTGATTCTCTTCAACCTCCTCGAGAGCGTAGCCCTATGTAGAGGAGACAAGAACGAGTGAAAGTAGGCTATTGGGGGTTGAAGACTGTTCGAGCTCAAACCTGGGCCGAGCTGAAGACATGCCGATCACTGAGTACGAGTATCTCTTCACCCGACTTTCGCTACGCATAGCACACCGGGGGCTACTTGGCTCTGACGTACATACATAACTAAGTATAGTAGTGTCGGAATAGTATTGATGACAATGGCAAGAAACATGTTCTACTAATGAACGACTGACTGACTATCCCGCCCACCCCCGCTCTACACACGATCTAATTAATTCACAACGCATCCAAGATCAAGCATCAGCCCAGACGCACCCGCTACGCACTATGAATGCGCCTTCTCGTCCACCGTGCTCGCGCTCGCGCTCTCATGCGTCCCCGGCTCCACCCCGCGCTCCTGCACCTCCACCGCATGCACGTCGTGCATATGATGCAGCTTACTATGCTGCGGCTCGCGCCCGCCCGCGATCGCGCCGCGGTCCTCGCGCACATCATCGTGGAACGCGCCGCCCGCACCGCCCGCGACAAAGTCCAGGCCGACATAATCGTACGCGAACTCGCCCATCTCCGTATCGTCGATGCCCAGGATCTCCGCCTCCTCCGACGCGCGCAGGCGCAGGCCCGGGATGAAGTGCATTGCCCACAGGATCGCGGTCGTGAGCACGAACGAGTAGGCCATCCCGGAGACGGAGTCCGCGAGCTGGTACCCGAGTTGGACGTAGTGGTGGTCGAGCCACCCGCCGCGGATGTCGGTGAGCGCGTCGAAGCCCGCGACGCTCGCCTGCGCGAAGAGGCCCGTGAGCACGTTCCCGACGACGCCGCCGATCGCGTGCGACGCGAAGATGTCGAGGCAGTCGTCGTACCCGAACACGAACTTGAGCTGCGTCGCGAAGTTGCACACCGTGCCCGCCATGAACCCGAACAGCACCGCCGCCGGCGAGCCGACGAACCCCGACCCCGGCGTGATCGCCACCAGCCCCGCGATCGCGCCCGAGCAGAAGCCGACCGTCGACCACTTGCGCTCGAGGCGGTAGTCCTGCATATAGTAGAGTCAGCCTTCAATGCGAATATGTGTTATTGGGGTGGGGCGGACGTACCCAGAGCATCCAGGTCAGGCCGCCCACGGAGGCCGCCAAGTTGGTGACGATGCACGCCTGGACCGCCCGCAGGTTCGCGCTGAGCGCGCTCCCGCCGTTGAAGCCAAACCAGCCAAACCACAGGAAGACGGTGCCGATCACGACATAGCTCGTATTATGCGGCTTGTACGCGAGGCGCTCCGTCCCGTACCCGCGGCGCTTGCCCAGGTAGATGGAGATCGCGAGCGCGGCGGTGCCCGAGGAGATGTGCACGGGGGTGCCGCCCGCGAAGTCGAGCCCGCCGAGGAGGTACGACCACCCGGACGCGTTCCACGTCCAGCACGCGATTGGGTCGTACACGAGCGTGGACCACACGAAGACGAAGACCATGACCGGCCCGAGCCGCGCGCGCTCTGCGAACGCGCCGATCGCGAGCATGGGCGTGATCGCGGCGAACATCAGCTGGAAGACGCAGAAGGCGATGGTCGGGATGCGGGAGGAGCCGACGGACGGCTTCTCGAGCACGCCCTTGAGTCCGAAGTATTCTGTGGTGTGCGGTCAGCCGTTGTTTGACGCAGAGAAAAGGGACCCGGGGCGATGGAATCGCCGGGGGAAGAAGGCGGTCGGAGGCACCTGCTTCCAGGAACCGAGGCGCGGGACTCTCCTCAGCAAGGAACGCAAACGGATTCCAAGCACCATAGATACACCGGCATAGAGGATAGAACGACGCCGCTACTCACGGAGGTTGCCAATGTAGTGATTTGTCGCTGTATCGCTGAATGCTAGTGTGTATCTGTACCGGCACGTCAGCTACATTGTCCCTTCATGTTCAGCGGGGATTTCCGCTCACCCCCAGAAAAACCACTATTAGGGAGACGCAATTAGCATTCTGCTTGGAACATGAGAACTGAGAAAGTGAGAAAGGATGCGAAGACACGGCCCCGTGACAGCAGGGTAACGGCACAGTCGCAGGCACCCCCTGCAGGGTGTGTGGTGCAGACCGCGACTTCTCGCCCGGCTCAACCACAATCTCCACAGCCAATGCCAGTTATGTGGGCTGTACGTTTGCACGAACCGTACCACGCACCGAATGGCGGCGCTGCGGCGTCAATGGCAGTGACCCGAGAATAGAACACCTGACCACCGTGCCAGTGGCTCGATCCGCGTGTCGATGGAGACAGCGAAGCAAGATGTAAGGTGATCCCAACAAGCCCGGCCTCAATTGCAGTGAGCCGACAGAGAAGAGGTTCGCGTCAAGACACATCGCCGCGCAGAAGGAGAGGAGTCGCGCCTAGCCGTGACGAAACGCGTCCAGCTTGCGACCCAGCCTCTTCGACCGCAACCCAGAGCAATGACGTCCGTGTCGACCGCGGGCACCGAACGGGGCGCTACATCTCGACATGTCGACAGCCGTGTAAGACGCAGACACGCGAAGGCGGCGGCGGCGTCGCACGGTCTGTCGATGCTGAGCCGGGTAGTGTGGGAGCGCGACGGGCGCTGCGTGGAGGGGGTTGTGGCTCATGCTTGACAGGCGCAGCACCGCCCGGGGACCACACGACTGCTGAGCGGCTGAGAGGAGACCGAGTTCGCGATCTCTCGGTGCAGCAGACGGAAGGTGTTGAGGAGACGGAAGGATGCTTACCTGAAATGAGACGACGGCGAGGGTCATCATGGACATCCAGATCATGCTGAGCGCATTCTTGCGGCGGAGGAGGCCAGAGTAGAAGAAGCCGACGCCAGGAATCATGATCCAGACGAGGGCGGTGGAGGCGAGGACCCAGGCGATGTCGCCAAGGTTGTAGACGTAGGTCTCGCCGGTGCTGGGGTTGTACCATTGAAGGTCGCCGGCTGCGAGAGGGATTCAGATGGGTTGTACACGAGTGGGTGAATGCGACTCACAGCTGTCGTAGGTGACGTTGACCATGGCTGCGAGGTGCGGTCGTGGTCGAGGAAAAGCCTACGAAGAGAGCTCGCGCGGGGCGGCAGCGGGCGAAGGGCGAGTGTGGAGACGACTTCGGAGGAAGAGAAGGACGCAGGCGGCTTGCGCAGGATCCTAAATGGTGTCCGGGCTGCCTTGGCACCGTTGGACAGGGCAGGAGAGTCTGCTTATCGGCCAATGGGGACCCGCTCGTTTATCTACCGCCCCAGGCGCCCCACACTTCTGGGCAGCCATGTCAGCCGCGACGGTGGCCCAGGAACGCGCGCAAGAGATCCTCGGAGGAGAGCGCTGTGCCTGTTGTGCGAGCGAGTTCTCCTCAGGTGCGGCGCACAACCGAATGCGGCGGGCATGAGGCGGGAATTGATGCCAACGCACCTACGTCTCGATCGCCGCCACCCGATCGGCCAGACAAATTCCCAAAACGGTCGTCCTTCCCGGGCCGGTCTCTTCCGTCCATCCCCGCGGCCGCGAGCCTCATCACTGAACAGCTGCACTAGTACTCTTCCTCGAATGTCGCCGTGTGGCTAGGCCCGTCATCACTGCCTCAACTTGACCACTATTCACGGCACTGTAACGCTCGACCATGCGTGTCAACGTCACGGTCGGCGCCAGTGGTACGTACCCCTTGGCTGTGGCTCGACACTTCAGGCTGCCCCACCGTGCCTGGCTCACCCGTCGTCCAAGTGGCTTACGCATCTCACAGGCTAATCTTGCCTGGCCTCTGCAGTAATAGACGCGTTTTCTTGGTGCTATCCCGAGACCGTTGCGAGAAAGGGGCTTCAATCTGCACCGTCGGTCTGGGCAGTGGACTCCGGGTCGAGTTATTAGGAGGAAAGGAAAAACACTGCGTGCAGTGCTCAGCGGAACGGGCGGCTCGTCCGTGAATACAGGGAGCCTGAATCTACCGCCGGATAAGGCGCGTACACCGTTTTTGCGCCCAACCACAGCCGGGTGCAGGATCACCGGACCCGGTGGGCATTGTCCACATTGGGCGATGAGATTCCGATCAGCAATGCACCGCGATATGATGTACGCCCGGCCTGCGCGGGATTTCGATGTGTTGTCCCGAGCTCCTCTTTCTCGTCCTAGGACTCAATGAACCCGAATTCTGTTCAGTCTCGGGCTTCTGCGCCCGGCGAGTCGTGGCACAGAGTACTCATCATCGACTCTTCCGGTGGAGAGCAAGGCATGGTGTTCGCTGTGGTTAACAATGGCGAGTGAGCGCAATGAATTCATTTATTGACACCCGCTGAAAGTGATCTTGACAACTATGCCCAGACACAGTCCGATAAACCGTCAATGTGATGAGATCATAACTCAATCATACACAGAAAACGTCTATGCTGATGCACTGCCGCCAACGATCCACGCTGCGGCTGGGTGCTGGCAACAGCGAGCCCTGTATCTTGTCTGACGGAAGTGTTCGGCACCGCGCGAGGCACACCTCGGGCACTAGCTGGGTCGAAGGGGCCTGTGGGCTGGCCAACGAGGTGCGCGGAACCCTCGGCGTAGTGAGTGAATTACTATTTTGACTACTGAGAGATACTACTAAATACTCAATTCTGCGCGAGTTGGTCACTCAGAGAACCGCCCTAGATCTGACAGTAGCCGGCACCCATCACCGCGGGCAGTACACGCAATGCGGTCTCCAAAAATCCTCAATAAAGCCGCGTTACCTGGTAATGGCCTCTCTGTTGGATGGAGATCGTCAGGCAACTGCGCTTTTCTCCGCATTTTCGGAGGTCGAACGGCGTTTGTTGCCCCCGGTGCATCGTGGCTCAGCGCCTTCCATGGATAAGGTGCAGACCTGTGCGGGATACCCACGATTTCAAGTTAAATCTGCTGGGCGCGACTGTGTCCGAGTCCCTCATCTCAATCTGTAACCCCAGGCTTGCATCCCCTACCTGTCCCACTGGCACCCCCTCAGACGGTGCATGTCGGATGTCAAGCAGATCTCGCCTTCACCCGTCGCTGCACCGCTTGCACGCTCCAATGCAGGCATTTTCCGCAAATTACGGGACACTGTGCGTTCTTTATCGTGCAGAAGTGGTGCAGCCGTGGATCCCCGCGCCGCCTCCCCATTGCAACATCAGTAAGTTGTCGTTCACTTGTATCATTAACTGTCTCTCAGGCCAGGCGAAGATTACCCGTAGTGGTCAGCTCACCATCGGCGTCGGCTCTACCAACTGAGATCTGGTGGCACATCATCGGCTGCTTGCAATACGACTGGTCGGCCCTCCTGATCTGTCCTGCCGTCTGTCGGTCGTGGCACGCTCAGGCTCAGAAATACCTCCCGAGAGGGTGCAAACACGCCATCGTGCTTTCTAGCAGGGCGGAAGTGCTCCTCCTGTCGCGGTATGCCCGCGCACGCGTCCTCCACACCAATGCGATCCAAGTACATGGCGATGACAACAAGTCACTCAGACACCTCGAGACCTTCGCCGCGATACTCCCCGGGCAGCTGCCCCACTTCAACGAGTTACAAATAGTCGACGGCATCTGGAAAACCGATGTTCTGCACGAAAGCGTACTCTGTCGCTGTCTTTCTGCGTTCAAAGGGGTCCGCCACCTCACTCTTCGCAACGTCAACTTTCCGTCCGCCAAGGAACTTGCCGGTGTTCTTGCCGCCTTGCCGAACCTCTGCCTCCTCGGATGCGTGAACATCTCGACTCGATGTAAAGCATACGGCGATCGTATGTCGCGCATGCACCCCCCACCTCCGCACTTCCTAGAGTATCTCCTTCTCGACCGTGTAAGCGGCTTCGAAGCGCACGACCTCTTTCACACGATGAAACTCCAAAGCGACGTCGTCGAGGTTGTGATACCGGGCCCCGATACGAGCGATAGCACGACTTTCATGCGAAGGGAAGATGTGAAGCTCGCTATGAACATCTTTCGGAGCCCATCGTCAGTGGATCGATCCATCGTCACGATCCACGACAAGTTGTGTTCATATGACGTACTAAGTAAGTCGTCTTACTGTCCACCGGCTTTGGCGTGAACCCCATACTAACCACTTGAATATCAGAGCAGTGCTGTGTCAATGTGCTGCGTGCCGGTGCGAGCGTCCATAACATGCGCATCAAAGCCGCACCACGCGCAGATCCAGGTCTGGAGCTTCCCTTCCTATGTCCTGTCGTGAACGCAGCCGTCTCCTCCGTGACTGGCAGGCCGGCCATGTCGCAATCGTTGGACGGGCCTGCTATCCGAGTCCACGCATACCCCACAATGACGGGATACTGCTTGCCCCAAGCCTGAGCGGCAGCCAAAGCCACCTGATCCGCCATCTTCCAATGCGCCCGATGATGTCGTGTCGGTTCAGCACGTCCAAGCTATGTCCGAGTCGTCGCTCTCAATTTACCGTTGTGGGAGAGCCGGTCGCAGATACCCTTCCGGACTCATGGAACGAGGATGTCGCGAGGCATATGGAGAGGTCCCGAGCGACTCCCCTAGATGTTCGCCCGTTGATAGCATTCCGGTTTTTTGAGATCAAAATAGGAGAATTTTTGGAGGTAGCAGACCAGTCTAAGCCTGCTATAGCTAGGATAGCATGATTGTGGCGTGTTGGATGAGCACTGCAGGGGTACGTTGTCGACCGGTTTGTTAACAAATACTGAGGAACCACTGCCAGCTATTAATATAGATATATTGATACTGCACCCCGCGTAGGGAAGGGCTCTTTCGACCCCAACTCTCGCGTCTCCCAGTCTCCGCGAGCACCGGGTATGTGATAGTGATAGGAATCGGGAAGCTACCCGCAATCAAATGGGTACAGTCATCTACGCATGATACATATCTGCAAGATCATTTTCGGACTGCTCATGAGTCCAATTGTATTTCCCACGCCACTGCACGGTACTGTAACTGGCGAGCGCTGTCACGATCGCCGACGTCACACGGGTTTGATGGCTAAATTGACCGTGACCGTAGTACCTCCTCCTCCTCCCCCTGAACACCACTCGCTGTGTTCAGCTGGTCTCGAAGCACCTGCTCAGCCACCGATGCCGATTCGCACCCAAGTCTCAGCTCTATGATGCTGTGAATGTCACTGAATGAAGATAATAGTCATCGTAATATCATTAGGAACGCCGTGTAAGTTTCCGCTACCCTCGCTCTATTCCTAGTAGTTCTCACAAGTCTTCTTTGTTCGTGGCATGGCTAACGCGCAGCTAAGTAGAAACGGATCATTGACGAAGCTCTTCAGCCACCCATCCGCACACCTCCAAGCCAGCACCTGACTTGGCAGCAGACGAAGCCGAACCCCTTTTATTGCGCAGATATCCTAGGTGTCGGTGTGCATCTGCCTCCGCGTATGTGGGAGAGGGCCAATATTGGTAGCATTGACTCACTGGTGCTGAACAGGTCGTCTCCGAGGTTGTCAGCATCATGAACCCGTTTGCATGCCTCAATGACGACGTCCTCAACATAATACTATATCTCCTATCTCCCTCCGATGCTGGCAAACTCGCACGGACCTGCCGGGCTGCCTACACACATGCCATTCCGCGGTATCTGTCGGACGTCACGCTGGGTCTTGAAGTCCAACGCAAGCCCACATCGCAGCTCGCGTCGTTCTGCCGCTTCGTCCTGTCCGGTGCCCCGAACCGTGCTTCGTTTCTCCGCAGGGTAGAACTGCGGCAAGAAGCGTTTCCCTGGGTTGAAGTGGAGATTAAGGCCAAACTTGGGGACCCCTTCGGAATCCGTACGAACAGGGACTACTCGTTGGCCAGCCTCTTCGCCGAAGTGATCCAACAAGCCGATGGGTTGGAGGAGGTGCACGTAGCCGATGCAGACCCCCCTGCTGGCATCCGAAACGCGCTTGACGGATGCGCTGGCAAGTAGGCCCCGCCTCCGCTCTGTCACACTCGAGATGTGCGGCTCAGCAGGTCTCGACTGCATCTCACGGCTGTCCGGCGATATCTGCTCGCTCGCCCTGATGATCCATGGTCCGTTCGTCCGCCAGAGTTCGCTCTATCATAACCTCTCGGCACTCGCCCGCAGTTCGCGTACTCTTCGGTATCTAGAGGTAGATGCTGCAATGTATATGACGAGAGGCCTCGATCCTGACTTCACACTCCCCTCTGTGCGTCAGCTCACCCTTCGGGGCTTGACGGACCTCTACACGATCCTCCGTGTTGTCCCTAGCCTCCGCACGCTCCATATGTACACCTGCCGCTTCCCCACATTCACGCCTGTCGACGCTCCCTACATAGACCTCGACGAACTCATCGCCGACGCGCCCGTTCCCCTCACGTGCACTGTGCGCCGCGTTGAGTTCCAGTTCAACCCGTTCTTCCATCATGAACCCGACTGGCTTCCCTTGCTCGAGCGCATGGCCCCGGTCGTACTGTCATGTCACGCGGGATGGAGCCTCCCTGCGAGAGACGTCGCACGGAACCTGACCAGTCTTCAGCATCTCGAACTGCACGTCAGGTGGCGCATATCAGATGGCGTCCCGGACACACCGCCGGAAGCATGGCTCGTAAGTCGCGCCGCCGTGAGTACTCGCCGCGTCCCACGCTCATCCTTTCTGCAGACAAGCTTCGTCTCGGTGTTCAGCCCGGTCAAGCTCGTCGGTCTTGTCCTGCACATTGGCACGGGCGTCCTGGTAGATCCAACGGTGTCCCTCGATGTGCTCGCGCGGGACATTGTCGGCGCATGCAATTCCTCGCTGCAGTTCATTGGCATATCCCTCAGGCGGCACACGTTAGATGTGCCGACCACAGTGACATGGTATCGCTGCGTCCGAGACAATAGACCCGCGGGCTTGTGTACGCGTCTTGAAGCACTGCCCAGCTGGGAAGGAGATCTCGTCGAGGATCGGCTTCGCTTGCTGGACCGCCCACATCTAGACAGTCCTAAATATAATTGACTGGTACATGGTTCCATCCACGAGAAGGGGTATATGTGGGTTCGTCACCAAAAAGACTGAGCGAGCCGACGGGAAGAGTATTCTATGGTGAGTCTCTGCCCTTGCCCATATTTATGCACATGCCGGAAGTGACAGTTCCGCCAGCGGCTGGCTGCACTACAGTGCTTGCATGTGCTGCTCAATCACTGTGGCCTTCTAGATCCCACGGCGGTACCACATGAGCCAGTAGAACGTTTGTTGATGTTTGTCTATGAGACGGTTCGTGAAGGACGGCGGAAGTGTGTGGGGCGACTCACGCGGTAATATGATTCGTGTCGCGGAAAGGCTCGTACTCAATATGCCTATCTAGATCATCACTGGGAAATGCACGCCCAATGAGCAGGATACCCTGAGTTTGAACTACGTGTACAACTCACAGTGGCATTAGACTGACCCGTTCCATCCACCACCCCACTTCCGTGCGTCGTACACTTCGAGTACTCGGCGGCTGCGAGTTCCCCGGATTAGACCTGTGCGATACGATCCGTAACACCTCCAACAGCTTCCGGATAGCACTGCTCCTAGGATCCCTTTCGGGCCGTCCTGGCGTCGGGTGGTCTGCGGCCCGCTTGGTGTTGACGGACGACATGTTATCGAGAAATGACACTGTGGAGAGGATTCGTGCGAGCGGTGGACGGTGGCGGTGACTACGGATGGGCTGGATACGCACGCACAGCCCGGGCCTGAAGGAATGCGTGCCATCGAACCTTAACGTGACATGAGGACATGAGCGCACAAGTACTGGAGCCGTTAATGTTTGCATGGGCGTGTCTCAGTGTGCCGTAGAGGCTGTCGGTTCTGGATGCCGCGCCTCGCGACGAGGATACCAACAAGAGCGTATTAGGCACCACTGTCGAAGGTCTACTCTGGAGCAACTTCGCGATCGGCGAGCAGGACGGGCGGGTGTTCTGCACAACGAAGACGATTCAAGAGGTCCTCGACGGCACATTGATTTGCCCTGAGTGTCGCAGAGCTAGCAGCGCACGTCGCCGAGACGGCCCTGAGCGCAACTCCGTGACGAGCTACATCTGCAACGACATCATCAGGCATCCTCTTCCAAACGTGCCCCGGTGAACTGAAGGGCAGAAATCATGGGCAGAGTAAGGGTGACAACGGGAAGGCAGGCGTACAAGCCGATGTTTAGCAGACGACGGTGTCACAGACACCCTGTCATTCCTTGACGAAGAGTCAACGGAAGGGTAGCCTTCATGCACAGCACTTCACTGATACATCCACGCCGAACAGGATGGGCTGAACCCTAGAGTGTCCGTTCGTAAAACTGCACGTCAGTCCTAAAAACGAACGGCGTCAGCGATGCCGTGCTAGATTGACTCCCAACCGACACGTACGACGAGCGCTTGGACTCCATATGCCTCGCGACATACTCGTGCCATGAGTCCCGGAGGGGCATCTGCGAGCGGCTCTCCCACAGCGGTAGATTGAGAGCGACGACATACGACACGGATCTGGCGGGTTGGAAGTACTGGACCGACACGATTTCCTCGGGGTCCCACGGCGTTGGACAAGGGTCGCGCTCCCATCGCATTGGAAGATGGGGAGTTTGGCTTGCGGGGAAGAGGGTCCAGTGGCTGGGGAGCATGCATGGATCGACCAGTCCGACGATTGCGACACGGCCGGTCACGGAGGAGACGACTGCGTTCACGACGGAGCGCAGAAAGGGGAGCTCCAGATTGGGGTCTGCGCGTGGTGCGGCTTTGATACAGATGTTCTGGACACTCGCGTCGGGACGCAGCACCTCCACGCAGCACTGCTCTGTTGTTCGGGTGGTTAGTATGGGGCTTACGCCAAAGCCGGTTACCAGTAAGACGGCTTACTTAGCAGGTCATATGAAGCCAACTTGTCGTGGATCGCGAGGATGAATCTACCCATGGATGGGTTCCGAAAGAGGTTCATACCGAGCTTCACATGCTCCTTGCGCATGAAAGTCGTGCTCTCGCTGGTATCCTGATCAGGTAGCACAACCTCGACGACGTGGCTGTGAAGTTTCATCGTTCGGAAGAGGTCGTGCATGTCGAAGCCGCTTACACGGTCGAGAAGGAGATACTCCAGAGGGTGCGGAGGTGGGAGGTGCATGCGCAACATACGATCGTACGCATTGGACCGAGTCGAGATGTTCACGCATTCGAGGAAGCAGAGGTTGGGAAGAGCGGCAAGCATACCGGCAAGCTCCATGGCAGATGGAAAGTCGACGTTGTGAAGAGTGAGGTGGCGGATCCCAATGAACGTAGAGAGACAGCGGAAGAGTACGCGTTCATGCAGTACGTCTGTTCGCCAGATTCCGCCAACTATTTGTATCTCGTTGAAGTGCTGCAGCTGGCCGGAAAGCATGGCGGCGAAGGTGCCGAGGTGTCCGAGTGACGCGTGGTCATCGCCATGTACTTGGACCGCTTTGGTGTGAAGGACGCGTTCACGGGCACACCGCGACAGGAGGTGCACTTCTGCGCGGCTAGAAAGCACGATGGCGTGCTTGCACCCTTTCGCGAGGAATTTCTGAGCTTGATCGTGCCACGCCCGACAGACGGTGGTACAGATCAGGAGTGCCGACCAGTCGTCTTGGAAGTAGTCGATGATGCGCCACCAGATCTCAATTGGTATAGCCGATGCCGATGGTGAGCTGACCACTACGGGTGATCTTCGCCTGGCTTGAGAGAGATACGAGGGTACAGATGAACAGCAACTTACTGATACTGAGCCCTCACGAACCGAGCTTCGGTCTCGAGTGAGGTGCTTGGGGAAGGAGTTCTGTTGACAGTCAGACTGGGTACTCACGTGTCAAGTTCGCATTGTAGAAAACTCACAAACGACGCTCAGCACTGAGGCTGACGGTATCCGATCCAAGGCTATCCTGGTACAGCACAGCGGGCACGCACGCATCCGACGAGAAGTCCGGTAGTTGTACAGAGTTATGGGGTAGCGGGGGTAGCAGTTTGCTCGCCCGATGCTGAGACTTGTGGTGCAAGGCTGCGAGGGTGCGTTCATCGAAAGGCGCCACGAGCGGTCGGCTGGCTGCAGGCCAGTCGATAACACTTCTGCGTTTCAGTAACGCGTCTCGACCAGTTGCACGACACGCTCACATGGTTTCTTCTTGGAAGGCGGCGCCAACATCTACGGCGACCCCATTGTGCGGCCCTTTGCACGAGAAAGCACCCAGAGTGTTCCGTAATCTGCGGAAGATGCCCATACGGTAGCGTGGAAGCGATGCAGCGACGGGTGAAGGAGAGATCTGTTTGACATCAGACATGTGTGCTGTCTGTGCGCGGTCCGAACGAGTGGAACAGGTAGGGTCCTCCTGGGGGTTACAGATTGAGATGAAAGACACAGCCGCGCCAGATTGGAGTCGTGGGTACCAGATAGTCCGCACCCAATACACCCAAGGCGCCAGTGGGCGCCGAGACGGTTCGGGCTACTGCGCCTGTAGAGAGTGCATGTTGCTTCAGTACTTGCTAAGTGTAACAAGCAGAAAGCATAGAGCGTCTTTCGCTAGCCATCGCTGGTCGGACGACGTCGAGAGAGAGCAAGGGAGAGACCTCAGACGATCCGACGTCCGATTCAGCCACCGACGCCACGATTTCTCTCTCTTTCGTGCCCCCTTGCACTGCAGCTTATAACGTGAAAGCCCACAGTCTGCCTTCCAGCGCTGTTGACCCGAATCCAGTTGCTGGCAAACAACCTACCAGCCGCCATGTCAGCCGCCTTCGGTGGGTATGAACGAGACGTATGTTGCCACACCACCTCACTCTAGATCGCCCGTGTCATGTCAAGTCCCGGCCACGGACTCGCTCCCGGTACGCCGCACGTATCCACCGTCGTTCACTTCACTCACAGTAGCCCAGGCGCTATAGCGGCCATCGTGATAGGCACCTTGTTCGTTCTCGTCGGTCTCTCCGCTGCCGGGATCATTCTCCACTATCGCCGCCGCCCAGTAACTTGCGATTCACCGTCCAGCATGGAGAAGCCTGCACCTCTGAGCAAGACCCCGCAACGGCGTATGCGGCGCCCCCCGTCCCGGAAACCAACGCCCAGGCTCTTCATCAACGAAATCAGCTTCCCGATGCCCCTCGCGCGCAAAGGCCGCGATCGCAAGAGGGACTACGAGAACTCCCCCGTCTCCACCCTCGACATGGTCATCTCGCCCTCGCTCCCGCGCATTTTCAAGCTCAGCGCAGAGGGCGGAGAGAGTGCAGCTGTCGAGGTGCGCGTTACGCCACCGACCCCTATTGCCAGCCGTGCAGAGCTGGGCGTACCATCGCCAACGAAGTTGAAGCCGAACGTGAAAGCAAGGTTCCAAACATCGTCGGGCGTTGGACTGGGGATGCTGCCTATGGGGAACGAGTCAACGCGGCTAGTCACTTGATGTGTTGTCCCTGCCTGTCCTCTCTGCGAAGTTTATTGAATCCGTGCCACCGCGTCTGAGCGCTGTGGGACGAAAACGGCATGCATGCGAGTTCGCCGGTCTCGAGATTCGAGACTACCCCATCCTTCAAGTAATTCAGCGCAAAGACTTTCGTCTGGTCTGTGTCGTACGTGGTCAAAATCACTTTGATTCTACTAGACTTCAAATGATTTGTTCAGGTCTCAAGCCCTCCATTTCCATCGTAAAGGCATAAGATACGTCAGGTATGCTACACGGATATATATCTATGACCTCGCGCATCGCGAGTGTGTATACAGGTATGTGGGTATCATGCAGGTGGCATGTCATGATCGTCTGATACTTGTCCTCTCCTCTCACCTATCTGCGCTCCCTCTTGGCCGCCCGCTCCTTCTCCACCCATGATGACGCATCCTCAACGGCCTGACGCGGTCTGTTCTTATACATCATCAGATAGCCCTGGAGGCTTGCCATCGAGAACTCGCGTTCAGGGATCATCTCGGCGAAACGCATGGCAAGCTCGAGGACCTCGCGACGCGAGAGATCGTGGATGGGTGCATGCTGTATCGTCTGTGAGGAGACTGTGTTATGTTTCGGGTCTGCAAGGAGAGGCGTCTTCTCCGACGCGCCCGCCCCCTCCTCATCGCCCTCGCCGGCGTCGTCGCTCTCATCGGCTCCGAAGTCCGGCAGGTAGAAGCACTTGTACAGGCTCTCCGCCTGGTGCCGGCTCGAGAGCCTGAACTCGAGGTGGAGGTCCATCCGCCCCGGGCGGCACAGCGCGGGGTCGAGCGCCTTGTAGTTGTTCGTCGTCGCGAACAGGATCCGCCCCTCCTGCGCGCCGATGCCGTCCAGGGCGTTGAGCAGGCCAGAGAGCGTGACCCGCGAGCCTGCGTCGCTGCGCGCGGGGTCCTCGTGACGCCCAGGGCTGTCCTCCTTGCTGTCGTCGCCGTCCCGGCGCGGCTGCGCGTCCGAGGGGAGGTCGCGCGTGATACCCGTTGTGAACGCGGCGTCGATGTCCTCCATCAGGGCGATGCACCGGCGGGGCATGTTCGAGATGAGCTCGTTCAGGGAGCTGTCGTCCATCCCGACCCGGCTCAGCGTCACGATGTACACGTTCAGCCCGAGCTCGCCGGCGATGCTCTGGATCATGGACGTCTTGCCGGATCCGGGCGCGCCGTACTTGTGTGCAAGGTGAGTCAAAGTGTTCTGCAGTCCCGATAGATAGGACACTCACGAGGAGGTATCCGCGCCGGAATGGGATGCCACGGTCGGTGTACCATTTCCTGCTGCTGAGGAAGTCCCGGGCATCATTGAGAAGCGTCTCCTTGATGCCAGGGTCGAGGATGATTGAGCTGAGGGGACGTTTGGGGCGACTCGTCATGAACGTCCAGTCGCCCGAGCTACAATATGCAGAGTCTTGTCAGTACATGCATATGGGAGGAGTGAGGGAGTGAGTGCACGTACGTGTCCGCAGCGTAAATTGAGATCACTTTCTCAACTGCAGCCTTGTATGCCTCACGCGCCTCTTCCAGCAATTCTTGGAGAACGCCGCGGTTCCTTGCCAAGATTCTGTGAGGGTGTAGATCGTGAGTGAGTGCACATCTATGCTTTCTAGCAGACGACTTACCCAAGAGACAGATATTCTTTGGTTGTCCAGACGTTCTCGTTCTTCTCTTCTCGTGCCACCGTGATGTAATGGCCCCTGTACCAGAGTGAATGCGTGTTGTTCATCGATGGAAGGTAGGATATTTTGGAGGCGGTCTCGTTGTCGTCGTCTTCCCTTGATTCCAGTCCGAAGTCCCGTGTCGATACTTCGATTGTACGGGCTCTGTCCCAGACGGGGTGGCGGGAGATCCAGTAGAGCACCCACTCTGATGGGACGAATGAATGGTGAGTGCGACCGCGTCGCGGGTTGTTATGAGCAGCCACTCACGATAGCTATCGTCGTTTGCGTCGAACGACGCAGTGATCCAGAAGGCACCCATAACCCAGTCCCGGAAGGAGGAGAAGTAACGGCGGCACCACTCGAGGAGGCCACCGACGACGAAAAGCTTCAGCCAGTCCCGAAGCGCGGAGAGCGAGAGCACAGTCGAGATGAGCGTGTGGAAGTCATTTGTAGCGGATGGCAAGCTATTGTTGGACGCAGTGTGCGCTGTTGCGCTCGCGGTAGCGTTGAACACGGAGGTGAGTGCTTGCAACGACATGCCGAAGAAGGAAACAAGATGCCTGTTGTCGTTGCTGTTGTTCGACTCCAGATTGAAGACCAAGGCCCAGGTTTTGCTGCAATCTCGCCCAGTGTCGTGCGGCTTATTATACGCAACGCCTCGAGTCACAGACTAGCTTCGGGCGTAAGGCTACGGGCGCGGTGGTGTTCAAGTCAGAAGCGCTAACCGAACATCTTGACTCGGAGCGCCGCACCGCCCATGTTGACTACGATGATTGTGCCGACGCTGTAGTGCCCTTCCCATAGCATAATGCGGGACGAATTAGGCTACTTGAGAGAGTTTGGCGTATGCTGCCAGTGCTGTGTTCTTCGCTGTGCAAAACGTTCTCAGATGAAAGGATGACTCACGATCGACACGTTTATTTTAGCACTGATTTGAGATGCTAAGAGCACTTGCAGTCACCAGTGTAGCGTATGTACCGGTACACAGTGCTTATCCTGTTCGCGAAACCGTCCTATTCGGATCTCGATGCTCTTGCGCACGAGATTACTACTCCTCCCTTTCTTGAGCGCATGCCAACTTCAGGTCTTCTATCGCTTCGCGAGCGGCACGAATCTCTGGAAACCAGAATTTTGAGGATTACTGGAGCCTATACTCCACTTGACAGTGGGAGTGACACCGCATCCCAGTCAGAGGGCGGCTCCGGGCCCGTGCGCATCGCGCACTGTGAATCGTTCCTCTTTGTGGCTGTGGGTCACAATTTCAAGTTGACGTTCTGAGTCACAGTAGTTAGTACGAGTGCCCTGTTAGCGCCCGTAAGGGTCAGCCCCGCAGGGGAGCCAAAATATTCTCAACGGAAGGCAGACACAAGTCTTACTAATCTAGGAAGGAAAGAAGACATGCATTCTATAAAAATTGTTACATTGTGTGTTCAAGCATCAAAGCCTGCCTACAGTGTACTGAACTTAGACATCACTCGAAGTTGAAGTTGTGATATGGGTTATCCAAATACTACTACACGAAGCAGGGGAGCGTCACTGCCGGATCTCGCTAGTACGTAGACTCCATTGAACTCAAACATAGTCTCCGCCAATACCCGTGATCTTTATAGTTTGCACTACATCATCCACGCTGCCCGACTTGAGTGCAGCGTCCGAATTCACCATCCGAAGCTCGTGCGACATGGTCGTGGTCGTATCGTGGGTGACAGATACCGCAATAACAGGTTGCTGCGGGGGATGTGGGTCGAGGCTACGAAGGTGTATCTGCATTGCAGCACTCTTGGTCTGCGCCTCGACATGCTCTGCGGCAATACCCCTGCCGAGGCGGATGAGTATCAGGTCGAATTGAATCCCTGCTACTTGTAGATCCTGCACGATTTACATTCAGCACGATCATGTCCTATCTGAGGATACGGACTGACGTACGATGTCAGAGGCGGGGTAGACAGCGTTGTTGTGAGCGAAGTTCACGATGAGCACGATGATATTGACGAGTGTGTATATCATCGCCGACTCGACGAGGATGCGACTAAGCTCGGGCCATTGAAGTCGACTTCCTAGGATTGTGCTTCCTGAGCTGTTATAAAAGTAACGCGCAGAAGCTCGATGGATGTTGTGGATGCGATAGAGGATCATCGCTGCGAGTAAGATCCGTCAAGAGAGAATGGGAAGAGCGAAAAAGCAAGGGGCTCACCAGTCGTGATAATGTTAAGAACAACTTCGCATACAAGGAAGACGTTGAAGAAGTGCTCTACTTTCTTCGCTCCAGTCACCCCAGTTGCTTCCTTCAGTGTCGAAGTATAGTATGTGTCGACTGCGGCAGTTGCGAAGCAAGCCATCCACAATAACGTCGAAGGAACAATGTATGCCAAGTTGCGGCCGTATATGACCCAGCAGCGGTAGATCTAAATGAGACGTATGTTGTGGTCATTGTAGTGGCTACTCGAAGGACTGAACGTACAAGGGCGGAGTCAGCCACAAGGATGGCGAGTAGCTTCCAAACATTCTGACAGAATATGTCTGAAAGACGGATACCAGCATTGACCGTGAACGGTGCTCACCCGTAGGACCGTTACATAGTCAGATAACTGGTTGAATATCACCGCGGCACCACCTTCTCCCTCGTAGTATATGAAGGCCTGGATATTACGGTAGACAGCGAACGCAATGTCCAGGGTCCCGAGTCCAAAGAGGACAATAGCGTAGGCCACTAAAGGAACATTGAGCGGCCGTTTCAGCTTTCGAGACGTGCCCAAGAGAGTGGAGATGCAGATAGTGACTGTAACGATTTGCACGCCCCAGGCGGCGCTCTCCATGAACAGAGCGACGAGCTGTGCCTCGGCGATCCCGAACTTAGGCATGATCGGGCGTAGTGGGTGAGCGGGCTCAATCGGGAGGCCACTGGACTCGAATATATATGCTGGTCATGGCGAGGAACTCTGCAATCAGGCAGGTGTGGGTGAGTTGAAGCGAAAAGGCGTCGATATCAAACAACTCGCCTCTTCAACTTATCAATCACGGTCCCATGTAGGAAGCTGCCGCATGTCTCCAGGCCAGAAGGGAAACCTTGTCGCCAGAAGAGTGGTATGAGATGCACGATGCCGGTATGTCTTCGCATGGGAGGCGTATCTAGTAGGCCACTTGTCTCTCGGGCCCGTCGCTGCAAGGTTCACCTAGTCATCAAGCTACCCCAACACACCTACATTCGAATCGCTTGCTATATTTATCCAGGAATACTTTCCGTCTCGAAGTCCAGGGAAGCTGCCTTCGTACTTGCCCCCCAAGAGCAGTAAGTCGCTCTTGCGTCGCGGGCCGATTGAGGAAGGCTTAGCGAATCCGAAGTGCGGGTACGGTGGATCACAGGAGCACTGGCGATTGTTCGTCACCGCAGTGTATTGGGGAGATGAAGGCGTGTCATAGGCTCACCTCAAACGGATGTGAGAGTGGGGTCGGCTTCTAAGGTTCACGAAGAGGATGCTATTCATGGCTACGATAGAGTTCGCCGCTCTTACTGCCTGCATTTCCGTGATGAAAGCCCACACGGCCATGCGTATATTGCTGTACAAAGAGGCAATCATGTAGCTCCCAACCATCGTTGCTGTGGGGGTAGCCCGAGGACGTACGCTAGGTGCCATGCTAGGGTGCCGGCAGTATATTGAACTTGATTCGTGCGGACGGCGTGTTTTTGTTGGGATATCACTACTAGACGAAACACAATAGTGAAACGAGACGTTATCAATACAATTCACCCTGCAGAAGACGCCAGCGACGTACATCGAGGCGCACCAAAAGTGACGATCCATAGGCGATGCGGATGATCTACGGGAACTGTAAATCCGTGAGAACAGTCCGTTCATAGCGGACGTCCAGCTAACTCACCGTTAGCATCGTGTGAAGTACCTTGCGTTTCGTCCTTCGTGAGGGGTGTACACTGTAATGTGAGGGCCTGTTACCAATCACGGTGCTCTCAGGGTTGGACTCAGCACGAACGGCAACTTACTGGTTCGGAAACTCGCGCTCTAAACCCCTCGTCACGCAGTATTGGGCGACCGCTTAGTTGTAGAACCCTGCTGTGGTGTTATAGTTCAATGTCTATACCAAAGCTAGTAGCCACGCCGTTTGGTCATTTCAGACCACACCGCCGCAGTGTAGCCCAATATCATTGAGGATCTGGTTGCAGAGCGAGCAGGTGGTATCCCCCGAATGGCAGTAACCTAGCGTAGAAGGCTCGTATACGCCAGAGATATTCTTGACATATCGCTCACAGTCGCCTCACACTCAGGGTTACTTGTTCCATGCACATAGCCGCACGTGCATCTCACATTGTGAACCGCGAGGCGGCGAATATAGCTTTCAGGGCAACGGACCTGAAGAAGGCCGTCTTCTACAGACGTCCGTGTCAGCACCCATCGTGAAGAGCCATTTTTAAGAACAGTGCTCAAAGGCGTCTCACGTTACTCATTGCGAAAATGACCTCAACAACCGACATCGCCCGGAGCCTGCACCCGGAGCCTGCGTGTGCGGTACTCTTGAAATTGGAGATACAGTGGCGAAGCATATCGAGTGCACCAACGACCACAGACGACCACAGACGACCACATGATACTTCACCTGGTCCTGGCAGATTAAGATGAGAGCACTGTCAAGACGAGATTAGAGCCCATAGCGCACCACCACGGTAGCCATGAGGGGAATTATGTCGTCCAATAGAACGAAGGGACTAGCCGCAGATGTCGAATCTTGTATGTTACGAATTGTCCTCAGTATCTGCATCAATTCGATCACTATAGGCGCGCGCGGAAGGTTAGACGCAGCGACTGAGCAATTTGAACTGACATACCGGGCGCGCATCTCCTAGCAGGACCTCAGGGCCTCACAGCCAGTGTTGCACGGCATCTATATGTCAGTCAATGTATACCACCCGGGCGGTGAGCGAGATGATATAGTGAACGGGACAAAAACGTCTGTGCGTATCTCTTGCATGCTCCTTCTGTGAGATGAAAGGGAGACCCGTATTGACCCTCGTCGTTCAGTATATGAGCGTGTTGAGGTTTGCGTCGGGTTATGTATGGATCTCCGATCTCATGAATAGCTTTGGTGGCCGTGACATCCAATCTTTAGATCCGATCTTGCGCTACCGTTTCCAACAGGAACTTCTACGTCAATAGCGCTAACCCCTTCCAGGAAGTGCGCGAGGGAGCCGTCAGAGCGCGTGTGCACGGAAGGTAGAGCCAAAGTAGAGCTCCTATGAAAAGGTGCGACCGCAGTGGCCTCGGCGGGCTGTAGAGAAAAGCGCAAAGCTCAGATTATAGGTGTGTAAGGTAGCGTACAAGACGCATCTCTCTTGTGTTCGTAAATGTTAGTGCAACGCAACAAGTAGACATAGGGAAACGCGACGCACACTACTTTTGAGACATAGGGTGCTAAATCCGCCCCATGTCCAGCAAGTGACGGTAAATGAGGGCACCTTCCTGCGAGGATACCGCGCTCAAGGTAGGGCCCACATCAGAGCCCAACCCTTCGCCCTTCGCCCTGCTCACGGTGTACCACCCATACTCCATATCGGTCCACTGCGATTGACTTTTCGGGCTGGCATTCAGGTTCCAGCCGACATACTTGAGCGACGGGATCTGCGCTGCCACAAAAGCGGCGAGCCGCAGAAGACCAGAGGGATGAATCCGTTTGCTGAGGCCGCGGCAGAACGTGAACGCGACGAGTGGGACAGTGGTCAGCACCGGTATATGGCACCCCTAGATGACCAGCCGGTCAATATTGGTCGACCATCTGGATCTATACGGAACTCACGAGCCAAGTCTCAACATCTTCGACGCCGGCGACGTCCGGGTGGATTGATTGGCACGCATATACTTGGAGGACGCGCACACTCGTGACGACGTTTGCAATCCAACGCAGAATCTGCATGTTCGGCGAGCATGCCAGCACGACGGGCATGGTCTTTTGCAGCAGGGACATGGTCCCTGGTGCCCAGACGGAGTAGGGCATCGAGTCCAACAACGTGTCGAGGTCGTAGATCAGCTCCATCCTTCGTACATTGCCCTCCAGCGGGATGGGACACGATGTCGATAGATGATCGAGGTGTTCCCATCGCACGGGCACAGAGACGTTGTCGACGTAGCTGCACACGAGGCTCAAGCGGTGCAAGCCCGGGTATACGGACGCGAACGGTGCGAGGCTCTGCAGGTCGCCGAAGATTTCGAGCTGCGAGACCTTCGGCCAGGTATAGTCGGTGACGATGGTGAGCATCGCGCCCGTCACGCGGGACAGTTTCACGTCGATGACGTCTCGCATGAGGTGCTCTAGCGTGGCTGCAGAGTAGCTCCGGGGAGCTTCCATGTCCGCGGGCAAGCCAGAAAGATCCAGCTCAAGGCGACGTGGCCGGCTGCTGGTGGATACGAGCACGTCAATCGACCGGAGCCCTGCATTGAGAAAGCGAATGTCCTGAAGGCTGGGAAGTGATGCGAGCGTCCAGCGAAACTCGGGGTTGGTCTCTAGAAGCTCCTCGGTATCATGGATGCATATTCGGCGAAGGTTCACAGCGTACTTGAGAACCTCAGCGAGAAACGCCATGGCGGAGGAGTCTATCAGGCCGTGGCTGGACGCTGCGCGTTTCGGCTGGAAGGCGGTCTTGTGGATGGTGAGCTCGCGGAGGTAAAGAACGCGCAGAGAAGCGTCAGCGAGCATGGACGTGCAGAACCGTAGGAGCCTGTCGGGACCTATGCGACGCCATGGATGCCCCAAGACGACCTCGGACAGGAAGCGTGGATAGGCGACGGTGTGCGCTGCTCGGCATGTCAAGGACAGGTTGAGGGCGTCGGGAGGTTGGATCTCGGACAAGATGACGTGGACGACGTCAAGGTCTAACGAGAGCAGATTCATGCTCAATCGACGGGCTACTGAAGATATGAGTTTTACGTGCAAGCGGGGTATATGCAGTGCCAAGAAACGTACCTGGCCCTTCAATCTGCAACGACACTTCTGAGCTGGAAAACGGCCTAGTCCGGTACAATCCGGGGCCACGGCAACGCCAAGCAGCGCGTCGAGATCTGTTTGCGACTCTGATATAAGTACGCGCCAGGACACGGAAGAGGCGTACGCACTGTTGGGCACTTGGGCGCACAAAGAGAGCAACGAGGCGCCCCGTCGCCGCGTGTGGCGCGACATGCTAGGAATACTTACCGCTGTATTTCAACCTAATCTGTCGCGTGCGCAGCGCGAGGTGAACCGAAGACGCGCCCATCTCCAGTATACAAGTTGCTTGAGCTGCGAGTGGGCATATGCGTGTAGCCATGGTTGTGAACACTGACCTCGCTGCAACCTCGCTGTAACCTGAGGCTGTCCGAGTCGGCATCGTCGGACTTTGTTCAGCTACGGAGTGACACTGCAAGTGAATGCGCGGTACAAGGCAAGAGGGGAAGAGGAGGTGAGACGTTGCTGTCCGGTAGCATGGTTGGTTCAGTCTCAGATGAGCAACGACTGTGTGACGATTCAGGATGAAGTTTCACTAGCATTATGTGCTCGTCGTACATTATTTAATTTAATTAAGTAACACATGTGCTAGTACCAACAGGCACTAGCATAGGCGCCCATTCGGCACTCATCCACGCTTTCGGCACTGAGATAGCTCGCAAAAAACGAACATGGTGGAATCGTGACAAGTCGTTATTAAATAGACGAGGGGAGACATGGGCCGAGTATATACATGCACATGGGCGGAAACGAGTGGCAGTTCCATCAATATACGTGAGGGTAAACGAGGAGACAAATGAACAGACATTCTGGATCCGATTCATAACCGTAAACAGCGATGCGACGAGGAGAAGGCAGAGGAAATGAATTAAGAGCGCATATGTCTGAATATGAGGAGTAACAACCATGACCGCGTCCGACAGGCGACGAATAGAGCCTTTTCCGGACTGCATCCAGAGACAGTAGCAGCGACGATACGAGCGGCACCCGCACGCTGCTACACGATCGAGCCGCCCTCGGGTTTGACTCGCCATAAGACCGCCGCGGCCGCCGCGCTGAGGACGAGGACTCCGAATGCCGTCGATAGGTTCGTAAAATGTGGCTGCCCGCGCCCACGTTGCGACGTCAGAGGTCCGTCAACTTCAGGGAAGCACCCGGGTATATTACTCACAAGTTCTTTCGGTGGCTCTTTCGCGCGCGTACCCGTCGAGCCCGGGCCATCGTCCGCCCTGGAGTCTGTTGTTCCCGAGCCAGAGAGCAGTGCATCAGAGAGGGGGTGGTTCAACACCGACGATTCCGGTGTGAGGGGGAATGGCATACCCTGTGCTGCGAGTCCGAGTTTCCCCTTGCCGAGCCCGTACCTGCCTGCCATCTCTGCCAAGTTGTGGGTTTCCATGTCCGTGGCACTGGACGCATCCGAGATGGCCCACGATGCCCGGCCGATCGAATCAGGAAGTGAGGCCGCGTCCGAGACGGACGACGCGGAGGAGCCTGGCTGCTGGTCCTGGCCGTCGCCCGTTGACGTCGACCGGGACCGCGTACGTCCCCGCGACGCGCTCGTACGCTTCTTCCGCTGCCGTGGCCTTGTGCTCTCTGCCGAGAGGCTCCTCGGGCTCGGCGGCGTAACGAGCCCGCCACTGTGCTTGAGGTGCCCGTTGGACAGGGTTTGCTGGTGCTGCTGGCCCTGGAATGTCGAGAGGACCGCGAGCCCCGATTCAAGCTTCGACACCGTGCTGCCGAAGCCGTCCTCGAGCCCACGCATTCGACTCTCCCACTCGTCGCGCGCACGACGAAGTCGTTCCCGCTCCTCCGACCACTCCTCTTGGACGCCCGTCCATCGCCCTTCGACGGTCTTCTTCCACTCGTTCACCATCTCCGTTAGTGACTCGCGTTCGCGAAGATGATCGTCGTCCGATCGCTCGGGTCCCCTTGGTAGCGCCTCGACTGCTCTCACTGCATCGGCGAGCTGCTGAGTCGCTTCCGCCTGAGTTTGGACCTGTGTGTGGGTCTCGTGAACGAGACCTTCCAGCGATGCGACTTTCGACTCGAGCATTTGGATCGTCGATTGAGCCATGGTGTGCTGAGCTTCGAGGGAGCGTGAGAATTCGAGCGCCGACTCAAGCTGCTTCGAGAGCGTGTTGAGGCGCTCGATCAGGTCGTCAGGGATGGCGGGGGAGGTGGGTGCGGGTGCGGGTGCGGCTTCCGGAGCTGGCGAAGGGGATGGCGAGCGCGACCGCTCAATACGTCGCTGACGCTGGCGTTCCTCAAACTCTTCTTCGTCCTCTACAACGCCCAGACCGGTCGGCTCCGGCGTCCTCGGTCGGCCAAGTTCATCCCTCCTTCGCCGCCGCTCTACGTCCTCCTCGGCGGCCAGCTGTTCTTCGTCTTCTTCCTCCACTCTCTCCAGCTCATGCGGTACAATGGTGTTGATGCTGCGGGCGTCGTCGTCGTCGGGCATGTAATGTTCGTCGGTCTGGTCGTGCCGCCAGTTGCGCACACTGAGACTTCGCAACATCTCTACCTCCCGGCGCCGCTCTTCCATAAGCTCGCGCATCGAGCCCACCTCGCGCTTGATAGCATCCTGCTCTGCAAGCATGTCCTCGAGGGTACGGATCTTATCAACATGGGTTGCGAGCGACACTTGAGTCTCGCGCAGCTGGCTCTGGAGCTCGGCAAGAGCGTGTGCGTCTTGCGTTTGTTGATGTGAAGGCTCCGGGAGTGCCTGTGACTGAGGCGGCATGACAGGTGGAAGGACTGACGGATAAGGAGGGAGGTTGGGTGGCTATAATGGCGAATAAATCAGGGAGATAAGCAACATTTCAGACCATTGTACGCACCAGGTTACCCCCGAGGGTGTCGTGAATCTCGTTCATAGCACTGGTCAGGGAATGAAGCTCGGTGCCGGTGTCCCGGCTCTTCTGGAGCTCGCCTTGGAGCCGTGTGAGGATGTGATCGAACGAAAGCCCGCTCTTGCCTGGCGGTCGCACGTTCCCGCCCATGCCTCCCATGCCGACGAGGCCTTGGGGCATCGACGGGCGACGGGGGCCAGGTGCACCATTCGTGGTAGCGGGTTGCTGCCCTGCGAAGCTAAAGCCACCACCCGCGGGTGCCTGCCCTGCGACGGTGCCGTAACTAGGCGGGTTCTGTTGCGCCTCTGCTCGCGCGGCGGCTTGGGCATCCTGCTCGTTCGATACGCAGAGGACACGGGCGGCGACTTTGTGGTGAATTATTGTTTTGTTGTCCTCGCCGACGATGTCGATTCCGAATTCCTGGCGTGCAACATGCAGGTGTCAGGTGGTAGGTATGCGTGGTTGTCGAGCAGGACACAGACCACTATGTCTTCCGACTTGAGCTCGAATGGCTCAGACTCGAGCCCTTCGGGACTCAGTCTTTCACCATTGATGAACGTACCATTCGAGCTCTTGACATCCTTGATGTAGATCTACACGCGGCCGGGAGCACAGTTCAGTCGTGAGCACATTTCCAATGCGCTATCCACAGCGCGACATACCTTTCCGCCCTCCTCCCAAACCTCGGCATGCTGCCTACTAAGCACCTTCGAATCGAAATATCCGTTCCTCTCGGCCGGGACGGTCTTTGCGTTCGTCTGGCGACCAATCTTGACGCGTTGCTGATTTACGAGCGAAATATGTTTCGGGACGAAAGAGTCATTGAGAGGGTAAAGGTATAGCGCAGGAAGAGGCACCGGCACGGCGTGCGGGCTGGAGAAGGGGGCGGGCATCGTGGAGGACGTCGGCGTCGTCGTTGTCGACGATGAGCAAAGGGAGACGTTTGTTTGGCTCGTGTTTGCGCGCCGTGCACTGACTCTGCCACGTGCAACCGCGGCCACGCCGGACCGCCACTCACCGATGACCTGCTTACTTGCTCAGCACAATCACACAAAGCGAGGGCTATAACCACGCGAGAGGCAGGTTCTGGTGCCCACGTCAGTAAGACGTTCAGAGCTTAAAGTTCCAAGATGAGAGCAACGACCATATACATGAACGACGCAAGAAACCATCGACAGGAGCCGAATAGTCAAGCAGGCAAGCAGGTACAGTACAATACACTATGCATCCTTGAGCAGCGTACAGGGCGGGGATATTGAGCGATAAGATAGCAAGGTACATCGCCTAGGCTGCTTCATCCAAGACATAGATCATAACATAGCATCCTCGTAACGGAGGGGCCTTCCAGCATCGGGGATTGCATCTGCACGGAAACGATGAGACGATGCAGCAGTACGACGACACGCATACAACTCACAATTTCAAGGGCGCACAGGGCGCGCCAGCATGCGCAGCTCGTCGCGCAGAGGCTCGCCCTGCTCACACGGGATCCGATCCAAGGCAATCTCCTGCTCCTTCCCGCGGATGTTCACGCGGAAGTACATCGGCGTGGGCACACTGACGCCCTCGCGCCTGGGCGAGACGCCGACGCTGATGAACTGCAGCGTCGGGATGTGCACCGCAGCCAGGCGCGCCGTCTCCTGCACGTTCCGCCCGAAGCTCACCGGGTCCGTGCTCATCGCGAGCGACAGCCCCACGAGTGGCACCTTGTTGAAGCGCCGGAAGAACTTGCCCTGCGGGACGAGTCAGAGAGGCTTGTCGGCGTAGCACGCGGGAGGAGCAGCGCACCAGACTCACCGTCCAGTGGTTCACGTTACCCATCGGCGGGAAGATGTCTTGGTTCTCGGCCTCGGGCTCTGGTGGGGTATAGGTGACCTCGAGGAAGCGCACCTGCGAAAGCGTCGGCACGATGCGCTCGACGATGTCGTCGCCGGTGTCCTCATCGATCTTGCACGACAGCACGACCGGCTTCGTCTGCGTGAGGAGCCGCACCGTCCGGTCGATCACCTGCGTCCTGTTCAGACGCGTCTGCGTGGCGCCGAGAACGTAGCGGAGGTCGAGGCGCCTGACCGTGCACGCGAAGGAGGGCAATGGGGAGCTGGTGTCGACGTGGTCAAGGCTCGTCCAGTTGGCCGTCGGTGCCTCCTCCTCTACGGAGCATTCCGGCGCGAAGGTAATGGTGCGCACGTTGGGGAACTCGCGGCATATGGTCGACAACAGGGGGACACGTCCACCGAGCCCAAGCACACGGACGCCCTTGCCGACATACTCCGGCCCAAAGCTCTCAAGGAGACACGCGCACTGCCAGAGGTTGACCGTGTGCAACGACGGCGCGTATTCATCGAATGCAGCCGTATCGCCAGCGACACGGGGACCGTCCTTCCACATTCCGAATTCGAGACGGTAGGGGTGGCACGTGGTGTGCTTCAGCATCTCCAGCGTACACTTGCCAATGAGGAAGAAGCTGAGTTCCTTCAGGCGTGGAAGATGAGACATGGCCTCGGTGATCGCAGGCTGGTGCTGGAGCAGCGGCTCGAGGTCTCGGATCGCGAGCTTGCGCAGGTTGGTCGCTTCGCGCAACATGTCCGCGAGGATCGCCGCACAGCTGAAATCGGCCACCCATGCGCCATGGTTTTCTTCCCCTCCCGTGCTGACGAACGCGCCCTCAACTATCTCGAGGACACGCAGATGACGCGCACGATTGCTTATGTCGGCGAGCACGTACCTAACGAAGCAACATATTAGCAACTGTTTTCGAGCACTACATCGAGTCCGCGATAACAACAAATCGCCATACACGTCCTGAGAATACTTTCACTCCACACTACGAGGAGAAGGATGTTTTGGTCTCTCGGCCAGACAACTACGCAGCGCTTTCTGCCCGCTTGGAGGAGCGGAACCCTTTCCCTCTCTGTCTTGCTTCAAACGGATACGCTCGTTCAATTTCGAGCTAGCGCCACGGAGGTGATCGCCCCCCAAATCAAACTTCTAGCCCTCATCTATCAAGCTAAAATCCGCAGCTGACCCAGGGCATCAGTGCATCTCAAAGTCTATCGGCTGACGCAGGCGAACAGGGGCGAACTCGGGATCGCAGAGCGCACGCGCAAATGCCCAGAGACGACCGGGCAGAGGGTGTAGGTGCGCAGTGGAAGCGACACACCCGCCTCGACGAGTTGTACGACTGACGGCAGCAGCGACTGCACAAGAGGCATGTCGCGACGCCGGCTGCGGTCGCCAATCCTAGCACGACCCTGACCTCGCGCGCTCGTCATGGCACTATGTGACCCCCGGTGGCCAAACGTAGCTCCGAGGTTACCGGATGCTGCGGGTGTGCACCAGATTGAGGCAGCTCACCTCCCCACCTCGCCGCCGGCCAACGCTAGCCAGGTCAGGCATCCAGGGCGGCGCGGCGTGTCCATTCCAGTACAGCGAGAGCGTGGCGCAGACCTCAAATCAACCCCAGCCTGTTAGCGGCGCACAGATACGCTCGTGCCTGGCGAGAGCTTGTGCCCTGACGAGACGATTGGGGCAGCGGTGAGCTCAGGACTGTGGCGGTAGCGAGGTGCAGATAGCGGCTGTGAAGAAGCTAAGGGCTGCAGATGACCCACAGCGCCAAGCGCGCCCCCGGTGCAATCGGACGGGGGACATACTCGTCAGCGGTGCCCTGCGCCCCCCTTGTGATGCCCATAGGGCTCGCTGCCAGTAGGGGCGACTGAGCGAAATCAAGGTATGAGCTCTCGATCTGCGTGCCGGGATGCGCCCGTTACGCAAGGCTTCGGATCGGCGCGTTTGGCTTCACCACCGGCTCCGAATGAACAAGGGGGACGGCGTATTGCGTCAATGGGCCATTCCGGCCGACGGCGACGCAGATAGCGGATATGAAGAAGAGAAGGGCAGCGGGATCGAGGCGTTGACGAAAGCAGTGGTGTGGAAATGAAGGACTCACTGGCAGAAGAGGGTGATTTGCTCGGGGCCGTCCATGATGGAGGCGCCGCCGAGGGTGACTTCGGAGAGGAAACGACGCATAGCTACGCCGTAGGCGTCACGGCAGGTGAGGGCGAGCTGCATGGCGTCCTTGGGCGGGACGAAGGAGACGATGGTGCCGAGGACGTCATTGTTGAGCTCGAGGAGCTTGGAGGAGGTGAAGCGACGCATGAGGTTGGGAGGGTGAAGGAGAAAGACATCTGTCGGAACTGAGGGGCAGAGAGATATGATAGTTTGTTGTTGTCAGCGGGTGCGTAAGTATAGGGGTGGAGTAGCGCGGGGCGTACCTGTTTTGGGGCAGCGCTGGACGGTGAGGAGCATCGTGGTGGACGGTGGTGGACGCGGGGGCGACGTCGAGGGCAGCGACGGGAAGGAGGCGTGGTGAATGGGGGGCAGGGAGAGTGAGAAGGAGGGATGAGCCGCCGTCCCCGAATGGGATGGTTAGCGGAAAGGTCATGCAGGGTCGTGTCATCGGAAGCTCCGCGACAGGCCAGCGACGCCTTATCAGCGTCCGACGCCACACGCAGCATCCGCTTCGTCGTCCAGCACGGCGGCGACGGGCGCAGAGGCAGCGAGGAGGGAGGGTGAGCGGAAGGCGAGGGCTGCAGGAGGCCGGGGGTTAAGTATGTATATCGTCCTCCGACGCTTGTCCTCTTCATCGATCTCCGCCCATCTCGCCCCGTCCCCGCACCGACTCTTGTCTTCCATCAGCCTTCACGTAACCCGCCGCATCGCCCGTCTCTCTCCACGCACACCCTCCCTTGATAGGCTCCTCGTCGCACAAACTGCGATGCCCTCTCCAATCGAACACTGTCCCTGGTCGCCCTACACGAGCACTCTCCGCGATCTGCACCAACATGATCCGCAGGAAGACCTCGCAAAGGCCGCCTGAGTCGCCGGTATGTATGTATGTTGCTCGCTTTCGTGTGGGTGCAGCTTGACTACCGTCTTCTCAGGCTTCTGCCGTCCATCTGCCGACACCGCATGTACGCTCTCTTTCCTCCAGCTCGCTCACCGGACTATCCTGCTCCTCGTGCATCGCCGGTGCGCCGGTCATCTGTGCAGGTGCGTGTTGTTGCCATGCTTGTCCTCGCTTAACCAGACGGGTAATCCAGCTCCTGGATCTCGTTCTCGTCAAGTCGTGCCCGGCGTCACTGGGAACCCGCGTCAAGAGATGACCAGCGCTGTACGTGGGTGGTGTTCGGCAAAATGCAGTCGATGTATGCGTCTTCGGTCAACCGGCAACCAAGGGATCGCGTATGCGTGGCATTATACTGGGCCCGACCCAGAGAGTCAGAGGAAACGAACGACTGCGAGCACACGGACGTGGGGGAAAGTAACTCACCTCAGTCTCGACGCGAGGGCGAAAAGACTGAGGTGACATGTCTCAATTTGCACTATTTAGCACTCATGATCATCGAATCTCGATCAAGTAGACAACATCCTTGCGCGCCGCCTCCACGCCGCCTCCCTTGGCCTTGGGCCCCGCCTCCCGCCACTAAGAGCGACCTGCTGCACGCCAACATGGGCTCGCTCAGGACACACGGCACCTACTCTTATGAGAAATACCAAGCCATGGGGTGCGTCGGACTTCAATCTGGAAGTATCAGCCTGTCCATGGATCTCCGCGACAAGAGCTTACTCACGCGTGTCTCTGTCGACGCTTCCATTCCAGACCGCGTTATAACTTACAGGTGTCGCTCAATCTCACCTGAAGACGGCACAGCACTACGATCACCTCCTGTACATGCCCGACGAGCCTCTCAATCAACTCGCTATTGTCTTCTGGAGGTTGCATCTGCGACGCGACGACTCGCCTGGAGCTGGATTCTGGGTTCTCTGCATCAAGCATCAGACATGGGAATGGTTTCCGCCCGTCAGCTCTATGCGTGTGTTACCCAGGCACGGACTCGAGGCTCCTTCTCTGAGTGCTCACCTCGCGCATTCGATCGTGTCGTAGATGTATACGAAAACCGCCGTTGCTCTACATGCTTTCCGACACCCGTTGGGTACACGACGACGGCACGCCTTCCTACTCTTCGTGTGCGCGGTTCAGATTGTTCTTCCGTAACCAGAACCACTGATTCATGGGAAATCGGTCATAGAGCTAGGCATTCGCGCGTTCTGCAGGATGGACACATTGGCCCGCCGACGCTCCCATTCTGGCAAGCATTCGATCGATTGCCTTGCCCACATACGCTCCACACACCCTTCGACACCTTTCATGACCCGTTGCGCAACTTTCGCGGCACTGCGCTCTTTTCTGTCCCCCTCCGTAAGCGCGGCCGCCCCGGCCCCCCTCACTCTACCCCAGCACTGGGCCCACCCTCCGCTGCTCACGCCCTGCCTCGCATGTCGCGTACGCACGAGTGGCCTGCGCAATTGCAGGGAGCACCACTCACTCTGAGGTACAAGACGGCAACGAGCGACCCTACCCCGCTTGCTCGATAGCACATTCCTGTATGCTACATGGCAGCATATATGCAACACGCCACGATCCATAAGATTCTCTGTCTTGATTCATGTACCGCTTCGTTAGACCCGTCGGCATACCGTCTTCAGGATACATCAATCGCGGAGTGGGCGCTTTCTCAGTACTGCAACATACTTACGCCTCGTTGTATCGTTTGGTGATCCTACACTGTTACCCGGTTCGCTTACTTCTGTGCCGTTCTAGAAGCCCCGTTCAGCTCTGTGCATACAGCTCACGCGCTTGAAGGAGACGTAGCCCTCGACTGACCAGAAGTGATTGTACACGCTTCATCTCGTCATCTCTGAGGCGCACAATGCTGCCTGTTCGATTACGCCGTGCGAGGGGAACTCGACCCCGGCCGCAGCGGCTTGTTCTCCACGCATCGGGCTGCGACCCTCGCGTTTTTGCCCACTCTTCCGTTTGTTGCGCATCATGCGGACGTATTATAACGCTTCCCATTCCCCGACATGCGGAACTGATGTAGTCCATACGTGTCTTGAACCGCATTCAATGTCCTCGGATGCTCGATCGCTTCAACAGGCAGCTCTCGAAAGTCCTCCTACTCCCGCGGACGTCTCCTCACGCGACTGAGCGTGCGCTCGTCCTAGAATGACCACAGTGACGCCAAACTGGAAAGACTGCGCGATCGTTTGGACGCGTGGTGCGGGCGGAGACTGCCTTTCGTCGGTTGTGAGTTACGTTGGCTCGATATCGAAGTGACGTTGCGGTGCTGGCGCGGGGTCGCGGTAGTGCTACCAGAGAGGTCTCGTGCCGGGGGCCTCGGCAAGGTATAAGCACCGTGTGTTGTATCATCCCAGAAGGAGTCGAAGGCCTCTGCTCGTATCTCGACCGTTGGACTGACCATCGTCGAAGGTATGGCAGACGTGTTGTGTTCTCGCCGCTTAGCGAATGAGTCATACACTCTAAGCACGAGGTATAGTCAGCATCCTCGATACGCATGCTTGGTGCTCGTTGACCCACCCGCAACCTTGGGTACCCACTGTGTCGTGATCGTGGGTGACCCGACTCGGGGAACTCCCCTTTCGTCGCAGCAGAATGCGCAGTAGGGCTGTCGGCAGCCCGTTACTTCCGCCTTGTCTAAGCGGCCTCGGGTGCTGCTGTTCTGGTCAGAAGTCGAACACGACCAGTCTTAGTGAGCGACACACCTTGGATTCAGGAGTAAGAGACATGAAAGGAGCTACGGCAAAGGACTGCGATTGAGCGCAACGAGGGTCCTTCGAGACTGACGTGGCCATCCCCGCCTGAGGAGAGGGTATCACAAGCAGCGGAGGCGCTTGTCGCTCTATGCAGAGCTGGTATTTGAGATTGCCACTTGACTGCTTGACATGGCGTCAGCTGCCTTGCGAGTGCCATCTCTAAGGCTCAAAGGAAGGGGGCGACCCGACGAGATTGGACTCTAACACCGTAGAGCGCGCATAAGATCAGATCTGAATATCTCAGCCACCGCTCTACTCCTGATGTCTATAATGAGTGGCGTACAACGTTCTGTGACCCGCTAGTCTCGCCATTCTCAGATCACAGCTCGTAGAACGCACATGCACTCGCACGTACTCACGCTAGCGGTTGTACGTGTTGTTACCTCTTGAGCTGAACCGACCGTCCTGTCACAGCATACATAAACGTACAAGCTTGATGGATTCGTATCCTTCGCGAGACTACTGCCTGCCCACCAGCCTTCGACGACAGGAGCCGACCCTCCCACCTCCGTGTCAACCATGGGCTTGGCTCCTACAGCCACGGACCGACCACTGGTCATATCGTGAATGGTACAACATGGCCCACCGAATCTTCAGCGGTAAGGCAGGCGTAGTACTAGGAGCATTCATGGCTGCACGACGGAGTTTATCAGCCATCACCGACGATACAATATCTCCTCATAGAGCGGGGTATCCTGAACCGTGCGGATTCGTCTATATCGAGTCTACGGACGATTCTGGCGCTGCCTCGGTGCCATCGCATCATGCTATAGTTGGCTTCGCAGGCGTCGATGAATCTGAGTCGGTCAAGCGACGATCACGACGGATCCTCACTGACGTCGACAGACTTCGTAACCACACCTGCACTGGCACTTGGGCGCTTCTGCCAAAACCATGAGATATCAGTATCAGCAAACTTCGATGGCCTCGTACCTACTGAGCCGTTCTCATGGTCGATTTTGCCTTGGGGTCGTCCTGCTCGAGCATCGTAGTGAGTGGTGGGAGCCACCGTTCATTGACGACGACGCACTTTCCCGGGCATCTGCCGATATTTAGGTTTCGAACCAGTGTCAGCGGGTGACAGCGTGATCGTGCTATCCTACAGGACCTAACCGTTGCTCTTCATTCTTCGGCGAGCGTCATTGGTTGATCGGGGAACGACAGATGCACTGCGGAGAGCGAGGACAAGGAGGGCATACCAACGGGTCTCGCAGCGCGCACGGCAAACCAATACAGTAGCTCATTGCAGCGTGACCTGGTCTCGGATCGATATACAAGTACCCAGCATGGGCCGGCGAACACAGAGCAGACCGCAACTATAGGGAACATCACGTCAACGTGCAACTTTAAGAGAAGCACGACAGGCATCTCACGGAGAATCCCTGCCTCCATCTGCTGCATCACGACCCGGCACCTAACGTCCACGAGGCTTGAGCGCATGAATCTGTTCGAGTAGGTCAGCGACATCTCCACGCCTTTCAGAAAACGAGACCCCGCAGCGGGAAGAGGACGATGCGCAGCGCAGCGGCGAGAGCTGCATCCGAGATGCCGCAGGACGACCCCCAGTCCACGGAAAAGACGGGGTCGCAGAGATGGCGTGCGTAGCGGCGACCGGTTGCGTACGCGGGACCTCGATCAACTAGGCACACTTGCGTTACGGATATAGCCAGGATCGTACACTCGCCGAGCATTGCATGGGCCGTAGGCCTCCACAAGGGTATGAGAAGCTTTAGTCGATTGCTGCGTTCGCGTCGACCGGACCCAGCGCAGCGAGGGAGCCACGAAGCAAGTTTCCTTTGGTATTGGAGGGATGGCGGCGCTGCAACGATGATTTGATGCGTAGTACCACACCGTCGCCATGGCGGCATCGCCCAGGCCAGTTATGCTGAGTTCGCTTGGTTGGCCATGAACACTACACCCACATTCGCCGTGGCCGGTCTACTCATCGCGCGTCACTCTGCAAGTCCTTTCTGCCATCATCGTTCTGAGCCGCACGAAGAGGTTGACTCGGGTCTGAGAACTAGTACGCGCCTCCTGATACCTGAGTTTAGCCATCCCGGAGCACCGCTGCGTCCGCGAACTTCGCTCGAAGAATGACCCTGACGGAGGCACGCGACGAGACCATGGGAAGACCAATATGAAGAAAAGAGAGGGCAGCGACACAGGCGGAGTGAATAGCGCGAGGGTGACGTTGGCAGAGTGGCTGTACGCGACTCCGCGTGTGAGGGACGGTTGGCCCCGTAGCGTAAAAGAGGCTGAGCAGCGAAAAGATCCAGGCAGACCACAAGGAGCTTCCTAGCAGCACGTGCGCTAGAGCCAGGGACAACGTAGGGCGCATCCTCGGAAGCACAGTTTCGGAGTTGGGACGTTGCAGCACAGGGAGGGTGGGTAGCGCGAGGATGACGTGAACGGCGTGGGTGTATGCGCCATAGAACACTCCGTCGCCCGCACATCCCACTAGCGGAGCCACGAATTCGTTCCCCGACCGGAGTGTACGCCGCACGACTGGCTGGGAGAGCACTGTTGGCCGGTTCTCGGAACTGTCGAATTCAAGGCCGACGTTGAGATGACAACATAGGCACGCCCCGTGCGAGACGCATGGGGCTGAGTAGACGGTCGCGCGCGCTGGCTCTGAGTATCGGTGCGCTTTTCGATCGCGGTCTAGCGCATTGAGTCTGCCAGCGCACCGCGTGGGATGCTTGGGCCACGGCTGGCGAGGAGGATGCGATGCCTCGACAGAAGACGGAGGTGAGATGACGAGCGCAGCGGGAGGGAGCCGCGCAAACCACGAGGGGGAGGGCTAGACGGTCAGCAGGCGGAACAGGGCCTCGTCCCGGCTGGTGTACGCGTCAACAGTGACTGTATGCGTTAACTGTGGAAGAACATGGGTGTGCGGGGAGCATCTAAAGTGGCGCGGCGAAGAGCGACTCTGCGCGGGGTGCGAACCAGTGGACTGCTGGCTTCGAATGAAGGGGGAAGGTGTGACATCCAGCGAGTCGAATTGGAGAAGGACATGCGGCGAGGAGTGTACAGGTAAGACAGCGTGAATATACCACCCTACGCTTTGTGCCATTGCCGTGACGGTCAGGCAGAGGCCCCGAGATGCGCGTCTGGAATGGACACCTGCCAAAATAGCGACAACTCAGTCGGATGGACATGCGAGGGAGAGGACGTACGCGGGCATCTCTGCCGCCGTGGATCGCCTACAAGCCAGCTTCTGGATCTCTGACATCGGACCGAGCGAGAAAACGCACGCGTTTGCAGGTGTCCCAGCAGCAGAATGGCGAAAGCGAAGTCGTCATTCGGGGGCGGAGGCGTGTTTCAACCGTTCTGGGTGTCCCCGTGCCCAGTAGCTCCGGTGTTGAGACGCATGGCACTGCCCTGGTCCTTGAGCGAAACAGGCTTTAAGCTTGCACGGAGCGTTGGGGAGCGTCCACGTGTGGCGAAGAGAGAATGGCGAGGGCGAGGGCGGCGGCGAACGTGACGGCCATGCTGCCTCGCTTGGTCGTCTCATGACGCAGACACCGTGCCCTATGGCGCAAAAACACATCCTCATAACCCTCCCCGCCCTCAACTCCGCCTGCTTCATTCCCCTGTTCTCTCCCTGTCGTCAGCACGCACGACGGACAACACAGCACTCACGACGATTCTGAAGCTCAAGTACATGTACATGGACGAAGATGGGCGGCCGCCGGGCGTTCGCCGAGGGTCTTGGAAGCGCCGTGCGTCGGAGGTCGCGGAGCGGCTTGGCCTGCGCGCACCAGACGCAACGACGACGACGGACGGAGTAGCAGCGAGGGGAGAGGATGAGTCGATCTTGGATAGAGTAGAGTCGCTTCGGATAGGCGGTGAGTAGCCTCGCGGCCTTCTTCTCTCCCGCCCGAGCCCTTATCTCGCCCACCGAGAGATAAGCTTCCTCCTTTTCCTCCTCCTCCATGGCACGCAGATCCATGGCCTCCAATGCCACCGCCCAGCCACGGCTTCCGGTACACAGCGCTCTTGCATTTTCTTCGCCCCTTTCACGGCCTAATCTTTCAAGCCACCCGCTCAGACGCCTCCCTTCTATTTAACCTTTGCTCTGCTTCCCGCCACGCGAGCGCCCCCATACTAACTTCGCCATGGCAGACACCACAAGCATCACCACCGCTCAAGAAGGTACCGCTCCGAATCGCTCAGTCTCGCGGGGCCGCGAATTCGTGAGCAGCCCCCGGCTCCCCTTCGTCGTCGCGCGACTAACGTGACTCTATTCGCAGTTTTCCTCCGGCCGAGGCGGACTGGGCAACATCCGCCGAGAAGACCTCAATCGCTCACCCAGTTCGCCGAGCTCTCCTGTTCGTACCAACAGCAATGCAGACGAACTGTCCCGCGGACGTGAGCCTCCTGCTGTAGCCCACGATACCGTGAGTGCACGATCGTCATTCACGACCGGCGCAACTGACTCTATGTTGCTCAGGCAAAGTCCACTGGACGCGGCGGCGCAGGTAACATCCGCTCAAACTCTACAGCCCGTGCAGCCCACCATCCACCCTCCGACGGCCAACCCTCCCTCACCACCGCGCTCACCTCCGACCAAGTGGACGCCGGGGCAGAGTACGAGCGCAGGATCTTCGCCGCACGGCAGGACCCCGCCAACACCCGCGTACGTCCCTTCTGTCCTGCTCCCTCGGCTCACCCATACTCACATTCACACCCAGCGCACGTATGGCCGCGGCGGCGCGGGCAATGCAGCCGTCTCCCCCTCCAAGAGCCGCTCACGCTCACGCTCCGCGTCCGTAGGGCCCCTCCACTCCTCCGGGCGCGGCGGCGCGGGCAACCTCCACCCCGGCGCCGCAGCACTCGACGCCGACGACCGCCATGCACGCGCGATCAGCCCCGAGGGCAGGTGAGCCTCCCTCTCCGTTCCTCCGCTCCGCAGACTGACGCGCACACGCAGGCACTCGACCGGGCGCGGCGGCCTCGCCAACATCACCGCGCTCCCGAGCCCCCCACCCGACGGCTCCCCCGCCGCCGCACACCCCGCGGAGTACACCGGGCGCGGCGGCGCCGGCAACATCCTCCGCGGCGCCTCAAAGGACCCACCCCCCGCCGCGGACGGCGGGCTCAAGCGCCTCTGGGAGAGGGTCAGCCGCAGCAGGAGCCGCGCGCCCGCCCCGGCTTCGCCGATACGCGAGCGTGGTGGGGACGGGGAAGTGGATGTCGGCGCGGTGGATCAGCGCGTGTGGGAGGCGAGGGGCCGTGCGACGAGGGCGGAGGCGGGATATGAGGGTGCGGGCGCGGCGCTGTCGGTGGTCTCGTCGCGGAGCGGGGATGAGCGGACGTTGGCTGGTTCGGTGGAGGAGCAGGGCGGGGGCAGTGCTGACGGACGGACAGTCCAGTGATTCACCGCTGTGGTGTGTTCGCGGTCGTCGCTTCGCTAAAGCGTCGTCTGTGCGCACGCTGCTGCACGGTCCTTTCCCGACCCCCCTCCTCTATGCCCGTTTCCTTCCTCCCCGCCGATTCCACCATTGTCAACACACTGAAACTCCCCATCCCAAATGTCCGCCGCTGGATGCTACGCCCGGAGGCCGCTCAACGGCGGTGCGCGTATCGCGCGTCCATTCGTCATTCCTGCGCTGCACGAGGTCGAATACTGAGCACGTCCGTTCACGCCGGTGGCCCGTATTCATGCACGCCGCTTCCTGCCTCCACGCGATGGAGAGCACGCTCACCGAGGGCGGCGACGGATACCCGAGAATAAGGGACAGATGGTGGGGTTCCACGCTGCAGATATAAATTAATGTATTCTAGCTGTATCTCCAGTACGACTACTCGCACGTTTGGATCTCGCACATGTAGTACTACTGAGAGAGTACTTAGTTACACGAATGACTGCTGCAAGCGCCTCCATCAGCGTTGTGGCGCCGTCACGTACGGCGGCGCTCTCCGCGTGGGCGAGTGTCAGTATTCTCAACCTCTCGACCCTCGAGGTGCTGGTCATCTCTGCATCGAATTCGCGCGTACGCGTTGCTACTGCAATCTTCAACGTGCTTCCGACGTCTTCTCGAGCTATAGAGGTTAACGACGCGCTCCCATGGACCGGGTTGTGCACGCGACGAACATGGCTTCCGATGGCCCGCCGCACGCGACAGTGGAGAGGACAGATGGCAGGGTGAGAGAGACAAGCAATACCTCGACACTATGATGTCCATCATACATCGACTCGAACGAATACGTTGCAGCACAACCCGCCACTGGCGTGCACTCGGCGGATGGTTAAAGGGGCGACTGGACGTAGCGTCGGAAAGTAGGTGGTGAGTAGCCTTCATCTTGAGGCCCGCTAGCTGACTTTACCGTTCTGCAAGGGGAACACATCCTTATCTCCTGAGGCGGGCGAGATAAGCGGACGACGGTGTGCGCGCGCGCCCGCCTTCGCACCGGATCCAATCCGCGGCGCACTAGCCTGAGTGTTCACTCGCCCCAGCCCAAACTGTTCTTGCGTGCCACACGGCATGTCTCTCAAACGCCGTTCACTCTTCAGGGACTTCAGGGACGCCTTCTGTCGTCCCTCGCCACCGTCCCTCCTTCGCCCTCCCGCGGGCTCTCTCTCTCCCGGATACCGACGCTCCGTCCGTATTTATCGCGCACCGTGTCGTTGTCCCTGCGCGACACGTTCCTCTTGGCCCCGCCATGGCAGACGCAGCTAGCATCGCCTCGTACTCGACGGGCTCCACCGCCCGCTCCTCCAAGAAGCGCTCCGTTTCCCGCGGGCGCGAATTTGTGCGTACTCGTCTTTCTATCCGTGGTCACGCGACTTACCGCGCATCGTTACAGCACTCTTCCGGGCGTGGCGGTATGGGTAACATCCGCCGGGCGTCCAAGGAAGACCTCACCCGCACACCCAGCACGCCCACCTCCCCCACCTACAGCAGCGAAGACTGCTCCATAACCCGTGGACGCGAGCCCCCCGCCATCAAGCCCGAGTCTGTGAGTGGGCCATTCAACGCTCCTCGCATCTCCTCACGCGAGCAATACGTTAGACGAAGTACACTGGTCGCGGTGGTGCCGGCAACATCCGTTCCACATCTATGGCTCGTGCGGCGAATGCATACGCGCCCGACGGCCAGCATACCCTCACCGCCGCGCTTATATCCGACCAGGCCGAAGCGGAGGCCGAGTACGAGCGCATGGTCATCGCTCGGCGCGACGAGTCCACGCGCAACGCCCGTGTGCGTACATCCCCCTTGTTATCGCTACCTGCGTGCAGGAACTGATGCTTGTGCTTGTGCTGCAGAAGACCTACGGCAGAGGAGGTGCAGGCAATGCAGCGAAGTCGCCGTCGAGTTCGAAGAGCAAGAGCCGCTCCACCTCGCGCCTCCGCTCGCGCCCACGCTCAATATCTGTCGGCCCGTTCCATCTTCCCGGGCGCAGCGGCTCCGGGAATGCGTCAAACGGGCCCGTGGAGTGGGGAGAACGAAGTCGGTGTGCGAGCGTGCTTAGCTCTGAGAGCCGGTGAGTGCATCTGCATGCGGCCTTGTGGTGAGACAAGGATGATGACACGTGCATAGACAGTCCGCGGAACGCCGCAGCCTCGCGAATAGCGTCCTCCCCTCCCCATCCTCCGCCTCCCTGCACCAAGACTATACGGAGATAGACCTCGGTGGTGTCGGCAGCAGCGTGCATGTGCACTCACGCTCGCGAAGCACCTCCGCCGATCCACATCGGCCCCGCGGCCTCAAGAGGCTCTGGCAAAAACTTAGCAGGAGCAGGAGTCGTGCGCCACGCTCTCCGGTGCAGGAGAGCAATAGCAGCACAGGCGGGGATGTACCGACGGGATCCGTCGGGCAGGACGACTGGGATGCACGCGGACGGCGTACGTGCAATCACGATGGGCGTGCGGATGGTGGAGAAACACTGCCCTTGACGCTTTCAAGAGGCGGCGACGCAGCGGCGCTTCAAGGCACCCTCAGCGGCCTGCACATCGACCGGGAGGGCAACGAAGATATGGACGAATGACTAGATCCGCGGTGGGCAGGCGCCGCATTGGCGGGCACACCGAGAAAGATCCCACTACGGCTCGATATGCGTTATCTGCATGCGAGCCCGCAGACCCCTACTCCAGGCTCAAGTGCGACCTCGAGCCCCCGCGTGAGTCCGTCCAGCAGTCGCCGCTCCTCGTCTGTTGCACCCAGACCACGTCCCCCACCTACCGCCCCTATCCCGCCTGTCCCCCCGCTCCCTCCGCAGTATCACCGGTCTCTTGTATCTCTCCCTACTACTACTGTACCGCACCATTCGCAGACGCTCCCGCCGTCACCCTCGACCTTGACCCTCGCGAACGGCCTCTTCAGCCACCAAGACAGTGTCGCTGCATCCTCCACCACCTCACTCCTCAACCTCGCACCAGACGCCCGCTCGCTGCGTCACTCATCTGCCTCATTCGCCACCGCGTCTTCGATAGCCAGTGCTAGCGCGCCCAGCACGCCTATCGCAACACCCTCACAATCGTTTCTACATACCCCGCACCCTCCACCTCCGCACCCACACGAGCCGTATGCCACGCAAGAAAAGCACGAGGAGGACGTGTTTACGGCGGACGTGACAGTCACTGTCTTCCCGCCGGAGGAGGACGACCTGGGTGCGCACCTCGCCGCCGCGCCGTGGAAGGGCCGCGCGCAAACGCTGCCGACGCTGCACGAGGACCAGCCGTGGGATACTGAGTACCTTAGCTTCGTCGACCTGGATGCAGAGTGGTCGGAGGGCGAAGCCGAGGGCTTAGGGAGCGACGAGAGCTTCGATCTCGAGGCGTATGGGTACGGTGAGGGGCAGGAATGACTCGTGGCATGCGGGCTGAGTCGATCCCGAGGCGCGGCGTTCGCGCGCGAGGTGGTGGTATTGGACTTCAAGGATGGCTTTCTCGGTAGCCATGGACTCTTGCACGTTCGCTCTCACATGTTGTTTGTCGCATGCTTGCTGTATAAAACCCGTGTAGCCCATATACCACATTGACTTGCTTTGGATCCGTGTAGCTGTCTAGAGTCTTTGCCAGCAAACCTGCATTGTCCGGAATACGAAAAACCTTGGTGGTTTGTTGCGTGTCAACCCGATCACAAAGCCTCATGGAGTGTGCGACTGTCAATGGAACTGAGTCACACATCTCTGCATGGACGATGATGATAGTGGACTCGATGTGTATGTGCTATGTAGGCTATGCAACGGAGGAGGCCGCTCTCGTACACGATTGCCACCGACAAGGACACGTGGAGAATGTGCCGACGGGCAGCACAATGTACGCGTACAGGCAATAGCGAAGGTGTTAATCACTACCATCAATCAGTTTCCCTGTTTGTTTGCTCGCTGTTTCCTAATGCACGCCAAGTTCGTGCGGGAGTTTTGGTACGCGAGCCCACGATCTAAGCCTATACTTTGGGATCCGGGGGTCGGAAGTCAGTCACTAAGCAGAAGCGAGGTCACCAAGTACTTACGCCTGTAGACGTAGAGTACGAGCTGAACGAGCCGCAACCACGCCAGGTGAGTAAAAATGCGCCTCTACACAGCCGTGCCGCGAAGTCAGACGGTCGGGAGAATCCAAAACCATAGCAATGGAGTACGTACCCTCGCATACCACTCGCGGCGGAGCCGCATCGAGTACGGATGCACACGCGGTGATACCGTCGTGGGCAGGGCGATCTCTTTTGGCATCCTGCAGAGTGAGGGAAAGCAGCGGCTTGCGGTCTGTGAGAGCGTCCGTGGCCTACAAGAGCATGATATAGGATTTCCCAAGGTTCCAGTTCGTTAAGCGTGGCAAACCAGGGATTCCTTTTGGGCGTTGCGGACACGATGCACGAAGGTTTCTGACGCCGCAAATCGCGCTCCTGCCTAGTACCCTAGACACGAGCGAGGCCTTGTACGTATGGAGTCGGTGCCTATATTGTAAGACGGCAGACCCTGTGTCCGAGGTATGACTGGAGACTTACTATGCAGAAATCGATGAACAAGCCGGACCTTCCACTGACGCCTGGCTCGATCTGCGAGCGATGTGCGTCGCCGACACGCACGGCGTGTGTAGGAGTGTAACGCGCGCCCAGCATCATCACAAAAGCAGTAAATCATACTCGAAACTGTCCAACAGCACATTGCTCACCTGGATAGTTACAGATATTCGGGAAGCAGGAAGGAAGCCTGACACGCGTCATTTCGCCGTCACGAAAGACATCGAAGAACTCGCATAGACTAAGGTGAGCGCGATGTATCGACGCCGTCTGAGTGTTACGTATCTGCGCACTGTGTTTACAAGGAAATTGGATGGAGAGTGTCCACAAATGGGAGGGACATACCTAGCCACGGAGGGTCCACCGGAGTCAATGGACCAGGCAGCCGGCAAGGCCAAGCAATAATCCCATCTATCCTGGGTCCCCGAAGAGTATAGCGAGCTGCGTGCAAACTTTTAGGTAGGAAGAAAGCTCGAAGTGACATCTTGACTCATCTTTTACATACAAGCCCGTGGTCCTCCAATCCTCGCACTGTGGCCCTTATTCGGCCCAAGCCTCGTGCCCATTGCATGTCTGGCAGGATAAGGATAACTTGAAGCTTCTCGCAGCTCACCTAGAGACATAATCCCGTATCCACAGATAGATCCCCAGAGTTGGTAAAGGCTTTCCTCGTGGTCATTTCCCTCTGTTTTTACCTGCGAAAGCGGTACTTACTATTCCGTGGCCAGCGGGCGAGCACGCCCGGCTTGCGGCTGTCGCCATGACGTAGCGACCGACGGCATGAACGTGCCTTTCTTGCGGTCGGGAAAGAGGGGAGGCAACAGCAGGAGAGCGAGGAACGCGGCCGCCGAAGGGGAGATCGTGGATAAAGGGCCGGCGCGGGCGGTGGCTGAGAGCTGAGTGCCAGTGGTGGCGGACTCGGGGACCATCGGCGGGTTAAAGTAGTTGGGCGACTCACAGGCTACCTATCGCTCGCGCTTGATGAGGTACGGTGTGCGGCATGTACGCACAGTGTTCGGGGTGAACGAACCGCGCCGGTCGAGAATCAGGCGCTACTAGTAGCGGCGTCGCTTTGGTCTCAGAGAGCAACGAGTCGGACCCATCACGTCTTGTAAAGTACACCATGCCGATCAGTGATGCATACTGAGTGGGCGACGTACGAGTGAGACAGAGCAAGCATCTTAGTACAAAGGCGAGATTTCAAAACAGGGAGCAGCCACAGAAGTCGCGCCGACACCATCTCTTCCGAGGCGTGAACTGCCACCTAATTGTTTGTGCTTGCTTACGCGGTGATACATGCATGGACGCGCTATTCAGGTAAGCATCTGCCCAAGTCTCCAAGTCTCCTCATTCATGATAGCTGGCGCGGGAGCGGGAGCGATGAGCTATCCAGGGAACAGGCTGTTTCGAACTGACTTGCTTCGACAACATACTGACTCCTGAGGCTACTTGACCGAGACCGACTCGGAGATCAGTTCGCATGGGATTTGGAAGGACGGCATTGGGTGAGTGTTCATCTGCACTACAGAATCGCTCTGGATTGACACAGTGGCAGGCAAACATGGTGTCTGTTGCGACCCGAGGGAATATACTCTACTTGTTCTTTTGCATTGATGTGCGGGGATCACTACTACCAATATGTAAGTAAACTATCAAGTCTGATTCTCAGCAACGAATGCTCGCTGGGAGACTCAACGCGTCATAGCGCGAGCGAAGGGGAACGACGTCATCAGGCAACGGCGGGAGGTAGCGCGTCGTTCCTGGCCACTTCGCCCTCCGAGTCGCATGCTTCGCTACTCTCATCCTCACCCTCCCAGCGCATACACCTACTCCCGCAGAGTGTACCAACGGCATGGATGGCCCCTCTCGTCACCTTCCCGAGGGCGCACCGCAAGCCTACATTGAGGTCCCCGTCACCATCGACTCCAAGCCCGAGGCTCCGCTCGCAACCGCTCCGGATGGATACCCCGTGCTTGATTCCGAGGTCAACGTTGTTGCACAGACAGTGGAGCTTCCGCCAGAGGAGGATCTCAGCGCAGAAACGCGCCTCGACCTCAAAGATCCCGACACGAAGGATATTGGGTGGAACAAGGACATGGGTCAATTACCTCCGACAATCGTACATGGGTTGTCTAACGAGGACCTGTTCGTGTTGATAAGGAGGTTCAACAAGGTGAGCATTCTTCACTAGACACATCGCTTGGACTGTCTATTCCGCGTGTTAGTACGGGGAATGGAAACGGGGTGATCGAGGACATGCAAGTCGGCCGTCTCATAGGCTTCACTGCCGGTCGCGAGGGTAGTTTGTCTGTTGTGCATCGTCTGGTCCCTACTCGCAGTCGCCGGGCCACAGCACCATTCTCTATTGCGCGACGCTCGTCTGTTCGTGACACCTAAACACATTGTAAGCTCAGTGCTACATGCACGGGGATGTTCATCGAATAAGAACCGGCTCGTTCGAGATGGTATCTGCATGGCGTCCTGCCATCCGAACTGCGCGTGCCTTTCCTCTGTGCCTTACGCCTGTCGGGTCCTGACTGCAATATATTCTGCGAGCATCTCGCATGCCGTATGGACAACGGCGCGTGGACGACAATGTTGCGTTGTGTCTGACCAGCTATGAGCTCGAGGCTTACTGGCGGGGTATCCGCATCAGTTGCAAGTTCACGCGCGTTACTTCGAGCTATTGCGCCACGCTCGCACCTCCGTGTCCTGCATCCTATTGAGATGGCTGCTCATACATATACACGTCGCCCTTCTGCTTGTCTAACTACATCTCTCTACAGCAAATCTACTATGTCAAGGCAACCCCGGAGCAAACACCGGGGGCGCTCGACCTCGAGATCTCCGATAACGAAGAATTCTCGCCGGACAAGCTACGTGCGCATCTAGAGCGCATGTACATGGTTGTGGTGAGTGCGCACCAATCACTCATGCATATGTTCGTGTTGTTTGACGAGGTGACTCCGTTCGTGCTGGGCCTCGCCTGCCTCCACAGATCATTGGTTTGGCAGCATTCGGAAAGCATATAGCCCGCCTTCGCTCGTGGAATGAACCCAGCCGCACGGCTGGGTTCTGTATTGTATGTGTTTTCCTTCCTCTGTTGGTCATTGCTGACGTCCTTCGTTGCTCGCATCGCGCGCTACTAGGCATACTATGTCGCTTGGTGGCACAACCTTCTTGGCGCGCTCATCTGCGCAACGCTCATCACGCTCATCCTCCACCCTCCATCCCGGTATTGTCTATTCCCGCCTGCCCCGCTCGCAGCTGTGTCTGCAACCTCTGGCAACCTACAAGTTCCCCGCGCGGGCAAGCTCGGCAGCAAGGGCAGCTTGACGGGTGCGGAAGAACGCTACAAGGGCGAGGCCGTCGAGCAGGAAGCCAGTAACTTCGTCGGCGCTATGGGCAGCTTCGCGCTCGCTACGGCTGCCGGACAGACGGTCGCGCCGAATGCAGATCCCGGTGATGTACCGGAGGAGAAGAGGCAGGAGGTGGAGGAGGAGGGTGGGGGAGGTGTCAAGGGTGCAGTACCGGATCCGACTGAGGTCGTGAGCGGTGTAACGGGCATGAAGGGCATCGCGCATGGCGCTCGCGGGGATGGGAAGCATGACAGGACGAAGCAGTATGTTGAGGGTGCTATGTGGGATAAGGCGAAGCCCGCTATGAGGGTTCTCGCGGACGTAGTGGATACCTGGGAGAAGTTTGGAAAGTGAGTGGTTTACAGCCCTTGTGGCTCGGGAGGACTGATGGCCATTGGCGGATAGCGTCTTAAGCCCGACACCACCGTTCTCGGACACGCCAAGGCTTCGCCTTGCGGCAATGGTGGTGCCCATCCTTCTCGCAATGATCGTCATACCCTCTGCGTTCTTCGTCAAGGGCGCGACGTTAACGATTGGCTTTGTCATGTTCGGCGAACCACTCATGACGAGAGGTATTCGCTGGCTCAACATGAACTGCCCGAACTGGCCTGAGCTCCTCGAGCTCCGGAGGTGTGTATCTCGGACTTCGAGCTATGATGTCTGCTAACGTCCCGCGCAAAGATCAATCTTAAAGGGAGCCCCGACAAATGCGCAGCTAACGCTTGTGCTCCTGCGGATCGCGGAGTCTGCTCATACTCCCCTCCCACCGCCTCCGTCAAGCAACCTCGTCACGGAGGAGCAAGAAACTCACCCAGACGGCGCCAAAGCAGAGGTCGCAGAGTACGCACGCGATCACCTCGGGTTTGACGCCTCAAGCTACGAGATTGAAGGATCTGACCACAGAGATGAACACAATGAACACAGCGAGCACGACGATAATGGCAAGAATACGAGCAAGCTCGCGAAGATCCTCAAAGGCTCGGCCAAGGCCAGCGTGTCCAGCGCTATCGGCTTTGACCACCTCAAGGCTAAGCTCGGCTCCGGTGCTGCGAAGAGACGGCTCGGTGCTGTCCCGAGAGATGTCAGCAAGCCCGACGGCACGATTGACGGGCCCACTGGTAGTGGCTCAGGCGACGGCCCGACGACCTATGCAGCACGGTACCACGGCAAGCGCGGCTTTGTCGTGCTCGTGACGAGCGCGGCGACGCCATGTGTCTCATTCATGTGGGAGAAGGACCTCACGAAGAGTCTCGCGGGCTATACCAAGGCCGCCGTGGTCAAAGCGAAGAACACGATCACATCCGGGGCGGGGGTTGCAGAGCCTGAGGTCCCACCAGCGGTGTTCGCGATCCCACTCGCGGAGATCCACGGGTTGAGGAAGGTTGGCGGGTATGGCTGGAAAAGTAAGATGATCATTGGGTACGCGTTGAAGAGGGAGGTCGTGGATGGGCTCGGGATTGACGATGAAGACGGGAAGACCTGGTATCTTACTGCAATCAAAGGACGGGATGAGCTCTTCAACAGGCTCATTGCGGTCGGTGGGCACAAGTGGGAGCAGTTGTAAGCAATCGGAACAGCAGGATTTATATAGATCGTCCAAGGTACATCAGTAAAGTGTCGCGCGCACCTAATATGCTTAAAGTTCAAGCCCAGTGAGAACCACGGATTTTCAGGTCGATTTCTGTAGATTGCAGAGTGAGGTATCGCTGGAGTTTGAACGGGGCCTACGAGAATCTTTCAGCGGGACGACGAGCGATTGCTGTCGACTGTCAGAGACTACAGTCGATACCAGCGCTTCTCTGCGACGACGTTCTGAGGTGTTCGCTCCTGGCAGATGCCAAGCAAGTTCTCTCGTTGCGTGCATCTGTTGCTGTCGATTGCTGTCGATCCTAGCGGTAGATCACTATCGACTCTGGTAGAGCACCATAGAATACACCCATTTACAATATTCTGAAATTTGATATATTCCCGTGGATTGCCATAGATCGAAGAGGTCGTACATTGGTAACAATCGACAGCATTATATACGGAGCCCGGGTATCCACGGACTATCAGAAGATGGGCATTGTACCCCATTTTTGTTAAAAGGTTGGGTTAGGTAGGGGGCGACGACGACGAGGCGAGCGCTAGCGAGCCGAGGAGGAGGATCCCCCTAGGTGACAGAGGGCGAGGGGCAGGCGACAGCGGTGTTGAGATACAACAGCGCACCTGTTTCGCTCTCTTATAGAGCTCATCAGGCCTGACTTAGGTAATACAGAGCTTAACGTCTGCGACCAATGTGGTCCTCACGATTGGTTAGTTTATTCTTAGCATAGAAGCGTTCGT
>KE504209.1:117684-151653 GCA_000344655.2 Fomitopsis schrenkii | reverse complement strand
GCTGGTCAGCACAGAACGCGAGCAAGACATTGGACAGGATGATGAGCAGGAACCCACATTGGAGCGCATACCCACCTCGCGACAGAACTGCCGAATCAAACTCACCAAACACCCATCTGTACCTATGCAGCCCCTCCCCATTATCGTCGACAAGCACCACTCACCCGGCCTACCAGAATCACTTGCGCAGTATGTCTATCGACTCAAAAACGGACGTCCGCTCTCGCCCTCAGGCTCCCAGCTTCAGGACGCACTCACCAACATGCCAGTCAACCGCCTCAATGTCTTCCACAGCTTCAAATTCGCTCCCGCCTCTCTTAGCGACGACAATGAAGAGACCGATGCTGTGAAGGCCACACCTGCAAAGGGCCAGCAGGCAGCACGGTTTGATACCGTTGTTGTCTTGCAAGGCGACGACGCTGAAGCTACCGGGCCCCAAGGTGAGTCTCAACTTACCTTCAGACGTGTACTGAGAATTGAAGGAATGGTATGCAGGTACTAGGATTGGACGTGTCAAGCTTATTTTCAAGCTGCCGTCTACGCTCAACGACCCCCGCACCCACGAACAACTCCCTGCCCCTGAAAACTGGGCTACTGCAGGGCCCCTAGCATACGTCGAGTGGTACTCGAAACTCAACGGGAGCCCCGATCCTACACACATGATGTATTCTGTGCGTAAGGCACCCCTCCGCTCAAATGGATTGCCAGTCGGTGAGATTCTCCCTATATCGATGATACGTCAGTCTTGTCAGCTCGTCCCCACATTCCCTGACCGTGTTCCTGACGAATGGAACACTCATAATGTGCTGGACAAGGCCTCGAGGTTTGTACTTAACAACTCTGCCTCTAAGTATGCATACCAAACCCTATGGTAGCTACATACAATAGTCTTCTTTAATGACTTATGGTTTCTGTGTCTGCAGCTCATGTCTTTTGCTTGTCCTGCTGTCTACATCTCCAAGGCTCACCGCCTCCTCCCATATTTACGGTGATTATGCATAGTAAGCAATCTTATATCAGCATGAATCAATACTGGATCACAAATATCTATTCAAATACAATACATATATGGGAGAGTATGGAGGAGCTGTAGCACTTTGTTACATCTATAAACATAAGCCTGGCTTTTCGAATCTTAACTTTACATAGGATGATTGACTACTCGCTTGTGTGTGGTTAGGCTACGTTATGAGTAATGAAGCTTGATGAAGTGAGTATATGCATGACTGTGTCCTTCTGACTAAACGAAAAGACGGCCTTAAGCACAGCTATGCAATATTGGTTTTTCCTGATGTATGTGGGGGGTCATGCCGGCATTGCCTGACTGGCCGGCGTTTCCTGGCTCGCTCGGCTTCTCGACCGTGTCCCCGGGCTGGGCCCCGCTTTTATTATTGATTCTTATTTTTATTTATTACTAGTTTTTGTTCTGTCTTTTCACTGATATTCTATTCTTTATTGCTCATTTCTCCCTTCTCTTTTTTGGGCGGGGCCGCGTGGCCCCTCTGGTCGTCGTGTTTTGCCCGCTGCTCCTCGTCGAGGTCGTCAGACTCATCTCTTCTTGTAGTGTGTTTGGTCATGTGCTTACAGTGCTCTTGATCTCCTCCATGTCGTCTCTATCACTCTGTATCCTTCCGTGATTTCGTGCGTAGCAGGGAGCACTTGTGTGTGTGTGTGTTCGGGTTGCGGAGTGTTTTGCTCTCGCTCCCCCTCGACTTCCTGGCGGTGCTCCAGTGAAGTCTTACAGCGCATGTTCATTTCGCCCTAAGGCTATTTACCCCCCGGGGCCACTTGGAGGCCTGCGCCGGACTCGTCGACGACGAGTCCTCCCGGGAGTGAGTGTAGTGTTGACGGAGCTCGATTGAGGTCATCTCCCATTTAAAAAAACGGAATTTTCGCTCCCTGGCATTCAACCACAAACGAGCTCAATCATCGCATGGCGCAGGTCAAATGAGTGTGTATAGCTCGCTGGTGTATATTCCTGTTCATTGGGCTCCCTGCAGTGGCATTCGATCTCGTACAAAAGCATATAAAAGAATCAAATCGAATTTATTCCAATATTACTACAGTTGTTCTTATTGAATTACATAACACGCATTCACGCCGAACCCTCCCCACTCGACTACCACCCTGCATCGCTGCCGTCGCTGTCATCGCCGCCGCCGCCGCCGCCGCCTCAACCATCCCTCCCGCCATCGCCTCGACCATCCTTCCCGCCATCCCCCCCACCATCACCGCCTCCCGCCATCTACCACACTCCCACCATCCCGCCATCGCCGTTGCCTAATCCCCTGGTTGCAGCACCCGCCCCTCTCCACCACCACAGCCACACACCCCTCCCCGCTATAGCCTAGCCCGAGAAGATGAGAGAGAAAGACAAGGAAGGGAGGAGGGCAGGGGGCTCGTTATAACTTGCGCTCGACGATGTCATTGAAACCCCGCCGACGGTCACGACGTCATAGCGATTGCCAATCACGGGACCAACTCAAATATTTCGACGGCGAAGTTCACGACTTTGGCGACACACATTGGAAGATTTTCAACTTTCAAAATTTCAAAGTTGAGCGAAAGCGAGAATTTGGCAGCAGTAGAAAGTTGAGATCGACCAAGTTTGGCACACACGTCGATGGAGATCGAACCAGCTCGTACGGAATCTCTTGGCACAAACCACGTCGAACCACCCTGCAAGCGCCCGGATGCGTTTCTCACTGGGGGTCAGTACTCAACTACCGGTACGCGGCTCACCTCCAATGCAGTGTGCCCCCGCAGTCCCCACAGCGACTCTCAGGATGGCGGCGTAGCCCCCGACCGCACCCTAGAGGTGAGATGAAAGAATGTCGATTGCTCACACCTGCGTGTGAAATTAAGATCTCGGATATTGCAGGCGTTACCTCGTCGGCGAGAACAACGTTAACGATTGTAGAAACACTGCAAGTCAACACTTGGTGGACACTTTGTGAAGCCGCTGGCATACGATTCGACTCTAGCCCAACAAAGACATGAGCGGCAGACTCCAATGTCATATGGACCCTTCCTTGGCGAGGCCAGGTAGTACCAACCACAGTGAAAGATCGTGGGTGCGCACTTGACGTCGATGACTAGCAATTGCCTCGTTTAACAGTGAGAGGTTGGGTGCACAAGGCGAGCGACGCAATCATCGGACAAGACTTCAAGCATGAAGCAGTAGATAAGCGTAGTGTAAGTAGAGAGCGACACACAACGGTGTTTTTGGCCTCCAAGGAGCGTCACCTTCGGGCACAGCTCTACGCGTTGGCAGAGCTAGGGACGAACTGGTTCGGGCCGTTCTCGAGGACGAGGTTGCGCAGGCGTTCCTTGCGCTTATCCGCCTTGCGCTCCTTCCTCGCCTTCTTGCGCGTGAGACGGTCCTCCGCACCGCGGTTCTGCCACCTGCGCTTCACCTCCGCCCTGCGCTCGTCCACCAGTGCACGCCGCCACTTCCACGTCGCCTCTGCGCGCGCCTCGCGGCGCTTCCGTCCGTCGAGGTTCTTCAGCTCTTCCTTCACGAACTTCTGCAGTAGCGAGCGCTTGTGAAGCTCGTGCGCCTGCCAGCGAGCCTGCTTCTTGGCACGCGAGTGCGGGTTCGCGAGCTCTCGCGCGATGAGGACCTCTGCGGGCAGCGACGGGTCGTACGACGCTGCAGTGGGGTTACGCGCAGCGGTGATGTACTCGTGCTCAGAGGGTGCTTGGGGCTGCGGGTCGGCCAGGCTGGTGAACACGGGGAAAGTCGGAGGCTTGTACGTGACCTCCAGCACGGCTGACTCCAGCGTATCGTACGGACCAGCTACAATAGCTCGTTAGAAGGATGCCGATGCTAGAGTGACGCGCGACATACGATCTGGTAGAGAGCGTGTTTTTGACTGCGGCCACGGAACATGTACCCTGACTTTCTCTCCAGGCAGATGGTGCGGCAGTCGGGGCGAGGTTGCGGTAGCATACCGGTCCCAGGCGTAGAAGTATCCTGCCCACCTGTGGTTGTCCGTCCCGACACGCAATGCGAATACACTTCGAGAAGCAAAAGGAGTCAGTCGTGAGCACAGCCACAAGCCGAGGAAGGTACACTTACGGCTTGGTCTGTGCCTCAGTCGAGTCGCCCTCCGCAGGGAACTCATACCGCCCAACGAGGAGTTGACATGTTGAGTAAGGTACCGACTTGACACGGCCTCCGGTTTGGCTGGACTATTATGAACATGCAGTCAGCACCACATGCGCCGAGTCGCGGAGCGGGATGCGACATACCTCGTCAGTTTCCTTCATCAAGCTGACCCGGTTCGTCAAGCGGTTAATATGGTTGACCTGGTATATCTTCCCGGTCCTGTCATTCCGGAGACTGATTTCGTCTCCAGGAACGATGTTCCAGTACTTGATACGGTCCTGGGCCTTCGTGAATTTGGTGACGGGGTCAAGCCGGCTTCTGCGGATTTGCCAGTACAGCGGGAGAGGCAACAGGTGTCGGAAGTCCTTGGTGAGTGGCGACTTCGTCCACGCCTGGGCTACCTGCTGCCTCGTCCAGCCCCAGTGTTTTGTTGAGTGCATGGCGGAGGAAGAGACTAGGACGCGACGGCGCGCCTGATGAGTGGAGGTGTCACTGTACTCGAAGGCCGGGATGCTCTGGCAGGACGGGCGCTTGGACAAAACGAGTGGCCCCGATGCAATCTATGCATGGGCGCCCACGCATCTGGTCCGAGGATTGTCATTCTCCGCCTGTTGCTTTCTAGCTGCTTCGTCGCACTACTTTAACCTTGACATCAGATCACGAAGGCAAGGGTGTCTCTCTCTTGGACCTCGAAGCATGGCGGAGACAGACAAGGCCGAGCTACTGCGGATACTCGAGTCTCGTGGGCAGCAATTTCTGGGCGCATTCGCTGCCCCGGTAACTCTAGGCAAACGGAAGGAAATGTCTGGTGGAGACAAGCGGCAGGCGAAGAAACGGAAGGCAAAGGTTGACTCTGAAGAGGAATGGTCTGGTATCAGCTCCTCAGACGAGAGTGAAGACAGCGTCAGGTCGGAAAGCGAGGTTTCAGAACTGAGTGAGGGTGTGTTGTCTGGTATACTCAAGGCGTGGCTTAGAACAATGTGTTGCAGAGAATGTTACATCCCTGCATACTACATCTGCCTCCCAGGCGAATGTGGTCGTCTTTTCGGAGGCACAGGCAGTAGCCGGTCCATCTGCCTCAAAGTCAAGTAAGGCTCAGATGAAGGCCTTCATGGTGGGTAAGCTTCATCGGTGAACCAATGTGTTCCTGTCTGACCTGTGTCGCTATCAAAGTCATCTAAAGTGACGAAGCTCCGGCAAGACGTCAAAGACGAGTCCGAGTCCCAGGATCCTGATGATGGGGACGATGAACTGTAGGCATAGCATCGTCTGTCTTGAATTCCTGCATCGACTCATGATCGTCGTCTCCCACAGGACAAACGCGCAGAATGATGCTCTCTTGCACCAACTCGTTCATACGCGCATCCTGTCTGGGTCCTTGAACCCTGAACTGAACTCTACGCCCGCTCAGCGCAAGAAAGCGCTCGCCGGCCGCGTCCTAGAAGCCGCCGGGAAAGCGAAATTAGGCAAGGGCGAGCGCAACGTCCGGCACGCGGAGCATAGCAAAGCAGCAAAACGCGTGCGTGAAGGTTTGGCGGCGAAACAGCAGGAACGGCATGAGAAGCAGCTAGAGGAGGTCAGTCGGCCCGGCGACGATCCCCAGAATTCTTCCGCGTGGTTCTCACTTTCATTTCGCTCTTGCAGGCCAAGCAGCTCGGAAATTACCATCCTGCCCTGAAGAAACTCTACGAAGCATCGTCGCAAGGACAGAAGAGGAAGAGAGAGAAGGGTCTCAAGATGGGCGTTGGCTGCTTTAAGGGTGGCGTCCTCAAGCTCAGCAAAGATGAGATCAATTCAGTGGTTGGCGGTGGCAGTCGGGGTGGGCGCGGGCCTAGGGGAAGGGGTGTGCCTAGGGGGAGGGGTGGAAAGCGGTAGTCGATATCCGCTAACGTATGTCTCATACTAGTATACACTGCCGACACTGACTAGCAAACGGCCTACTTTTACAACAACATCAACATGCAGTAAGGGAGCGACGATAGATATTACGACGTGGAATGTCCGACTCATCCTGAGCAGCGGAAAGGTGAATAAAATATGCAGGGCGTTCAGTGTCGCGAGTCGTAGACGACATCGCGGTAACGACGGGAGGAAGTTCCAGAGCCAGACCTGGAGGTCGCCTCAGCAATGGTTGAATTGACGACCGTCCGCCGTTGCTCACTTACCTCGACCTGGTGTAGGGGTCGATGTATGGGTCGTCGACATAGCTGGATCCCTGCCCGTAGCTGCCCTCGTAGTACCTGTCGTCGCCACGACGACTGCCACTGTAGTCACGGTTCGAGTAGGACCTGTGCGAGCGACGACTACAAGTGTATGTCAGCCTTCGTTATGGAGTCGAAGAATGGGCGATGTCAACATACCCCATGGACCCCTCGTCAGCGAACATAACGCTGCGAGAAGGGCCGTAGTCGGAGGAGCCGTGACGGCTGGTGAAGGAAAGCCATTAGGTCACTGATAGACATTGAAGGTATCGACCGAGTGCTCACCGGTAGGCTGACCTGCCATCGGTGTAACCATCATATGACGAGTGCGATACGTACGACGGGGCGTAGCCCGTGTCGTACATCCTGCCATCATAGTGGTCGCGGCGCGAAGAGCGAGTTTGTTGGTAGCCTCGTGCGTTGCTGCCGCCGAGGTAGTGCACGTTCACTCTCCCGTAGTAAGGCCCCGGGGAAATGCGACCATCCGGGAAGCCAGCGCTGTGAATGGCACATGTAAGTACAGTACAGGGCGGCGAGTATGAGCAATACTGACCGACATATTTCGCGTCCGAATTCGTCCTCGACGATGACCGGGTGGAGTGGTTGAGGCACGTAATATCCACTGAAATCTCCAACGCTGGATCCAGAGCGATCAGTGACCGTCCGCCTCGACTGTGCATCACGTATAACCTACCGAGTGATTTCGTTGCCGTACTCATCCTCGAATACGACTGGCTGTCCTCCGGGTATAATGTAGTAGGTATCTTTGTCTCCGTAGCGACCACGCTGAACCACGACGACGACGGGCGGGTACTCTTGCACCCCGGGGTGATAGTCCCAGTAAGTCGGACCTGGAGTGACCTGCGCACCGAGGCGATCGTTAATCGAATCCTCGAATGAAATGAAGGAACCGATGCGCTCACCACTTCCATGCTCTTGCTCTTGTGCTGTTCTCGGGGTGGCCTCTCGCGGGTGTGCTGGGCGTGATGACGCTTGTGCTTCGAGCTCGAGGGCCTCATAACGTCGACATCGGGCCGAATGCCTTCCACGCTCCCATTCGAGTCCTCGATGATCACCGGCTCGCGGCGTGCCTCATGCACTGTCCTCATCTGCACCGGTCCGGCCGCGTGCATTGCGCGCGGGGTCATCCTCGGCGAACCGCGCAGCGGCGTTGTGGGGTCGACGGTCACCGTTGGTGTCGCCTCGGTATAGGTGCCGTGATCTGCGAACGCTTCTTGCAGCCGCCCCAGGCCGTTCATATCGGTAAAGGAGCTTTCCCGCTGCACTATCGGCACCGGGCTCTGTGGCCTGGAAGGGATGTTTACGAACGATTCTGAGTCATCCGAGTTGGGGAAGCGGGGGACTTGTGCGGGGTAGGCACGGTACATGTCGTGGTCGGGAGAGAGGTGAGAGCGCGAGACCGTGCGCTGGAAGCCCTATATAAGACGCACAGGAGCTCAGAGTTGAGGCGGACTCCATCAATGAGCAAGTCCATTTACGTACAGGTACCTCTCCTTCACCGTAGTAGGCCTGCGCTTCAGTGTGTCAATACGTATAAAAAGATGATGTGAAGTAGCACGCACTCTTCCGCCAGTCCTCGTATCCGAGCTCTTCGTATTCGAGCTCGAACCTGAGCCCCTTGATAACATCTTGCGCCAGGCAGGTCTCTGCGGTTGCTGAGGTTCATACTCAATACCGTCGTAGCCGTACCCGCGGTCCGGGTGGCCATAATAAGGGTCATAGGCGCCGTAGCCAGCGGCCTGCTCCTTCGAGGAGCGTCCAAGGTTAGGAAAAAGACGAGGCATAACAATGGAATGTACGGATCAAGTAAGAGGCGAGGTGAAAGTCGAAGATAGGCTCTCAAAAGCAAGTAATTCACGCCTCGGGGGGTGCACCCATCAGCAGTGACAGTGGACAAGTGCGATTGGGTAGGACTGTCAGTCCGCGGGTGGTAAGTGGTAAAGGTTAGCCGCTGTGCAGCGCGGGCCCTTGAGGGTTTGTGCATGGGGATGGCGTTTCATATAGCCGAGGGGCGCGGTTGACATGAGGTAGTCGTGCGTCCGCAGCGGCAGTGTCCATGATGACAGAGGTACACAATGTTGAAGGCCTGCTTTGCGAAGCAAACGCGGTCATAAGTGAGGAATCATATCGGGCGTGCTGGCCGCGAGCGGAACGCTGTCGAAGAACCCAGGTCCTGTATCTAGAGGGCACGGATCAAGATGATAGAAGGGTGATCTTGGTTGATATCCATATGCACGTAGAGCGCAGGAGACACATGTCAAGGCTCTGGGGAGGCCGACGAAAACAAAGGGCCAATTGCGTTCGACATCTTTGAGACATGGGCCTTTTACGGGAAACGATGCATAGATCGAAGTCGAATTCATCGAGTCTCCCTGTAGATCGGTGGAGAGTGAAGCCGATCTACCATATACCTGCACTGGATTAATCGTACAAACGTTGACACTCATGGCCGACATCAACTTACACTAGATTACTTGCTGGTGTCTTTGACATGGTGGATGCTCGTGGCGTGGATACTATGACTACTGTAGCTGTCGAACCTGTGCGAGCGCCTGTGCGACTTTGCTCATCGCATCCGCCGTTTGAGCAATGAGGGCGGTCTCCAGAGTCGTGCCATTTGAAAGCACTGTAACCCTCCCAGACAGAACGTGCAACGCCAATTCGAGTGACTGAACTGACTCTTGCACAGCCAGATGAGAGCCCGAAGCAGGCTACGCACGGGGCCGTCAGACGGAGGCCAACACGTGGATCTCATTCGACTTACCAGAACGGAAGGTGGTGGCTGAACTGCATGGACGGAAGGACCTGGCTGCTGTGAAAAAGAAGGCTGCCCTTAATAACTGTCAGAGGGGACCTGTAGATGCACCCACTGGCAGAACTATGTTTCTCTGAACACGGTCCTCTTCTCCAGCCCGAGCAACGGATGTAGAGGCGTGCAGGTCGAGTCGCGGAGCGGAGATAGGCCGCCATGCCGGTACTGGTACTGGCGCCGGCGGGGGCTGCGGCAGCAGTGTAGAAAGTCCCGCGCTAGTATTGGGTGAAGGTTGGAGGGGGACGAGGTGGGCGCCAGGGGCATCGTTCTCGTAAATGTAAACCGCCCCACAGACAACACATTCCTCGAGCAAAGAAATTAGATGAAAGGACACACGGAGAATTTATGGCTCACCTTTCGTGGGTCCTTTTGGCCACCAGGCTTGGGTGGACGCACGAGCGGTATTCCGTAGCAAGTAGGGTTCGGACATTCGTCTGCTAACATAGCCCAGCCTTTCAGCATGCGCCTTCCAATCTCCGCAGACGCTGTATCGGACTGTTGCCGCCTTCTCAAGACCTCCGCCATGTCCATAGGAGGGGCGAACGTCGGAGAGCTCAGCGCCTGGGAAACTTCCGTCGGTGGCGTTGACGTCCTCGAGGGCGTCGCACTGGATGTGCTGCCGACTGACGATTTCTCATCAAGGGTAGTTGGGTTGTTACGAATGGGAGCAGCTCGCTCTGGTATATCGGGACCCGAACGGCTCGAGGATGCAGTCGACGTGCCAGGTGCTGCATCGCAGTTGGCGCAGAAATGTACAGTGGGACCGGAGGGCGAGCGCATGAGGGGTACTCTTGAGCACTTTGGACATGACTTGTCTGTCAATACCTATCCACCGTCGGGCCGTCCAGGTCATCTGCTATGCTTTGGGCGAAAGATATGATGCGGACGTACCCAGCCCTTGAGCATGTACTCGCCCAATTTTCCTGAAACGTCTATAGCGGTGCTCATCCTGTTCGCTTTCGTGTATGTGACAGTGATTTTGCGGGATGCGCGCAAGCTAACGGCGTGAAGGACTTGAGGAAAATCGCGACTGGATGAGGAGACGACGTCAAAGGGATCGAGATCTTACAAGCGCCCGGTCGCGTGCAATGTCCGAGCGCGAGATCTCTTCCACGTCACCGATCGCTCAGCCACCTCAGCCACCGCAGAGAGCCCGAACTCGGGACGCCCCCCAGGCTTCCAGCTCCCCTCCTCCCAATCACCCGCATCTGACTCCACTTATCTGGAGGCTGTCTTTCCTGATCATTGGCTTGCTACTACCAAAGGCCTGCTGTCTAACTGGCTAAGCTCGGTCGCACCATTGCTGTATCGTATGACCCCTTCAAGCTGAAAGCCGACCGAACTGTAGGCGGACGCAGCCTCGACTTGTAACCAGTGGCACTTCATGAAGTTGCCAACATCGTTACCAAGAACTATTCTCTCCCTGCTTGTCGTCGGCTTGAACTTCCACACATGGACACACAGCCAGTCTTCTTCCGGGTTTGTAGAGGGCGGCTGGACGAGAGAGAAGAAGCTGGATGCAAGGTATGTATGCGGCCCTGTTTAGCGTCACCACCTCCTCACAGATAGATAGAGAGCAGGTCCGCTCTCTATGGTATCATGGGTTCGACAACTACATGAAGAATGGTAAGTCCGCAGTCGTGGCGCTCATTCTGTCTATTGACCTAGTTGTTTCGCCAAACGTTCAGCCTTTCCTCTCGACGAACTGAGACCGCTGTCATGTAAAGGGCGTGGTCCTGATTGGGAAGATCCTATCAACATCGGCACCAACGACGTGGACGGCAATTTCTCCGTTACCCTCGTCGATGTCCTCGACACCTTCGTGGTGCTCAATGACACCGCGGGCTTTGAACGGGCCGTGCGGAATACGATTGACTATGTCCAATTCGACATAGACACCAAGCCTCAAGTGTTTGAGACCACGATCCGTGTCCTAGGCGGCCTACTGTCCGGGCATCTGTTTGCGAATCAGACTGGACAGCCCTTCCACCTCCCTTGGTACCGTGGCGAACTCTTAGACTTGGCACATGACCTTGGGGAGAGGCTGCTTCCTGCCTTCATGACACCGACGGGTCTGCCTATTGCCAGAGTGCGTGCGAGTCATCATTCTCGCGCCCTCGCGCATTGCTGACTGGTATGTAGATCAACTTACGGCACGGACTGGTGCGGAGCGAAACGGTGGACACCTGTATGTTTTCTCATACCTCTCCTGAGACTCTCCTGTGATGAACATGCCAGGCACTGCTGGTGCAGGATCCCTAATTCTCGAGTTCGGCCTGCTCAGTCGACTCACTGGCGACACGCGCTTCGAGAAGGCGGCTTACAAAGCGTTCTTTGCTCTCTGGAACCGCAAATCCGACATTGGACTTGTCGGGAATACTATCAACACATTTACGGGGGTAGGTAGCCACCGGCCGCATCTCGTGTGATGACTCACCTTCTCGTGCAGTCTTGGATGCGACCTGAAATCTCCAGCATAGGCGCTGGGATCGACTCTTTCTTCGAATACGCTCTGAAGTGGTACATCATGAGTGGTACGTCAACCGTGCTCCGTCCGGGGAATAGCACCGCTGAGCCTGTAAATACAGGTGAGGTCGAGTTCTTAGACGTATGGCAAGAAGCGTACGCGGCTATCATGCGCTATGTCCGGGCGCCGGATGGGTTTTGGGTGAGTACAGGTTACTCTGTGACATCTGGTATTTGGCCTGACTCTGCGAAGTATCGCAGTGTGAACATCCACACAGTAAGCGTACATCTCGTCTCGCGAGTGACTCACCCAGCCTCACAGTAATCACCAGGGAGATCTAGCTTACAACACATTTGATTCATTATCCGCATTTTGGCCAGGCCTGCAGGTGCTTGCAGGAGACATCGAGAATGCTATCAAATCGCATCTGACTTGTAAGTCGCTCCGGGCCTATACCGATTCGCCGACTGACCGCTATGCAGATTGGAATCTTTGGCGAATACATTCAGGACTTCCCGAGGTCTGGGATATGGGGTTTCGGCAGGCCACATCGTTGCAATACCCTTTGAGACCCGGTAGGCATGGGCTTTTCCTGTGAGACAACCGCGCTGACGGCATGCACAATAATAGAGTTTGTAGAGTCGACTTGGTATCTCTACCGTGTATGTGGTGTCTGCATTACGTTGGCTGTTCCGAACTGACATACGAGTAGGCCACCCGCGACCCCTTCTATCTGGACGTTGGGGGACGCATCTTATACGACCTTATCACCCGCAGCAAAGTCGGCTGCGGTCTTGCCAGCATCCAGGATCTCCGGAGCAAAGCGCACGAGGACCGCATGGAGTCTTTCGTCCTCTCCGAGACTCTCAAGGTACGCCACTTCTCTTCGCACTACCTCGCTCGCCTCACATCTCCGCAGTACCTATATCTGCTCTTCGATGAGGACAACCCCATTCACAGCGACGACTCCAACTACGTGCTCTCGACTGAGGGTCACATCCTCTGGCTAGAACCTGGCCAAGTGCAGCCCATGTCCGCCGTGCGCCGGAAGCTCCGCGGCGCGGAGCACCACCACTGCCCCGCGTACGCCCCGCCGCTCGTCGCGTTCGATGACGACACGCTCGAGCACGGGTTGACCGCGGGCATACGTGCGCGGGCGGACGCGGAGTACATCCGGGAGCTGATCGGGGTGAAGCCGAACGAGCACGACATGCAGTGGTGGTCTGAAAGCGGCTGGTGCGAGATACCGAAGCCACATCTCTTCGTGAGTGCCTGAGTGATGAGCTGGCCTGGGCGGTATGCTCAGATGCGTGGCGCAGTCTTTCGACTTCGTGCTGTCCCCGGGAGGGCAGGCCGTGCCGGAAGACCCTCACCCTACGGTTGAGAAAATCACCTTTGTCCCGGATGGCTATATGCTCTACAACGTAACGGGCATCCGGGCACACATCGTTAGCAGGCTTGACGGCAAGGGGTACGACATCACCAAGTGTATGTGTCCATACCATGCCATGGTCTCTTCCTGTGTTGACGATCTTGCGTTTGGGCAGTGGGGCCTTTCGCGGTCAAGACTGGCCAAGTGGTCTACGTCAACGACCCCGGGCTCGTTCTCGCGCCCCTGGACGTGCACGGCGCCCTTGACCGCGTCAGCACCCGACGGTCATCGGAAGTCGGACTGCGCTTCCACCTCCAGTACACGGACCCGCTCTTCCACATCCAGACTGGGTTCAATGCGGACGGCCCCACGGAGCTATTCGCCACCGCATCGACCGCGCTCTTCGGCGCCGACCCCAACGCGCCCGTGCCTGTCGACGGCACTTCGCCGATACGCTTCGGGCACGGCGAGGGCGTGCGGCTCGTGCGCGCGCCCGACAACCCGCTCGGATGCAAACCGTACGCGCGGACGTTCGCGGGCGACGCTGTCTTCGTGTACCGCGGGGAGTGCACGTTCCTCGAGAAGCTCGTGCACGCGCGGCGGGCAGGCGCGTCGGGCGTCGTCGTGATCAGCGATGAGGACCTGCACATCAACCCCTCGGCGGAGGCGGCGGACCTAGACGGCGTAGAGGAGCTCGTCAGCGACGCAGTTGCGGTCGTGCTGAGGCGCCCGGTGGGCGAGGCCGTTACGGCGATGATGGCAGCGGCGGAAGAGAGGGGCGTCGGGCAGGTCGTTGTGCAGGTCGAGCCTGACGTACAGGACGTGCGGCCATTGACGGAGCAGTATCCCGATGAGAACATACCCGAGGCGGACATGGGTGTGGATGTGGATGTGGAGACGGATGAGAATGCACCTCGGGACGTTGTCCGTATGCTGTATATTAACGGGCACCCGTTGGTGAACACGAGGCTGCTCGTTTGAGTTACTGGATACACTGCCTGAGACGTCTATCACTAAGTCTACAAACCAAGAAAGGAGAACGGCGCAAGCAATCAATCGTCTGCTTGGATGAGCGAATAGGTGGGTGCGTCCAGGTGCTGAGCGCCCTTCAGGAAGGGCAGTTCGATGACGAAGAGATACTCGAGGACCTTGCCCCCAAGCTTGTTCACCAGCTGTCCCGCTGCCTTTGCGGAACCACCTAGCATCATCCTCAGCGTCCGCTTCAAGCGATTTGTATGAACTCGACATACCTGTTGCGATGAGATCGTCCACGACCACCACGTTCTGGCCGGGCTTGATTGCATCTTCTTGCATCTCGAAGGAGTCCTAGATCGAGTTCAGGTCTAGGGAAGATTGGGCCAAGATCTGGGTACTCACGGCACCGTACTCTTTCTCATACGTAGCACTCACAACCTTCCCGGGGAGCTTGCCCCGCTTCCGCACCGGCACGAAGGCAGCGCCTAACCTCGCTGCGATGATAGGACCCAGGAGAAACCCTCGCGCGTCCAGGCCTACGATGACATCGATCTTCTTGGTGGGAGACTGTGGGATCGTCTGCGATGTCAAGTGGTATACGAAGTGGGTGATGAGAAACTCGAAGGCGACCGGATTGCGAAGGATGGGGAAGATATCGAGGAAGGTGATACCCTGCGCGGAGCGATGTATGAGAGCCAAGGCCTGGGAAGCATTGTAGAATGCAGCGCACCTTCTTGGGAAAATCAGGATGCACGCCGAGAAGGCTTTTCAGGTGCGCGACGTCTGCCATCGTGTAGTCGATGTAAGATCGCGGGCTGGTGGATAGAGCAAACCCAGTGAGGTAGACGCCCTTACAATTTTGATGCCATTTCTACGCTCATGAAGAATGTATGCAACTGACGTCTTCGCATTGCAAAATTCACTCATGAGATGATTTTTATCAAGATAATCATTCTGAGAGGCAGCGCGCCGTCCGTTGTATGGTATTTAGCCTCGGAAGCAGTAAACAGATGTGCGCGACCATGAACGGCGTAAGCGCTCGCCATGCAGCCACAGACGCGACGCGATCGACACTCGGAGACGCCTGCCGACAATTGCTCCCTCCTCGACCACCATCCTCATATTGCAACTTCTCATCCGTCCAAACGGCTAGAGATGCTGTCTCAAGCATTAGTCTGCTACAGTTTGCCTGTCTCACTGCGGCGACCAGCGGCAGGGTGCATTTCGATGCTGACCGCTGGTTGCAGCGGCTGACGGCTGTCTAGCCCGCATCGACTTGGAGGCTCGCAGGACTAACCTGTCAGCCAACTCTCTTTAAAAGGTGAACCGCTGTCTGGGCAGTCTGGTATACCTCATCCTTACGTCCACCATCACCCGGCCTACTTCTCACAAGCCTTCGCATACAGCCACGCCCACCATGCCTCACCGCATCGAGCTCGGCTTGTCGCTTGCCATCTCAGCTGGCTTACATCTTGGCCTCCAGAACCGAACGGGACGTGCCATCGGCGACTTCCTGGGCAACTTCACAGCTTACGCTCCTCTTCCCGCACTGCACCTGGCCTATGGTCTCTGCGTCTGGCTCTCTCTGTTGGCTGCTTGCATTGCCCTCCGCCGTCGCGCGTTTGGTCAGCGCCGAACCCAGCGCAAGCCTCCTCGGAAGAGAAACAGACCTACCCGTCGTCCCCAGACCCATGTCGGCAACACCGCGGAAACTCAACGCGAGCCAGTTCAGCCTACTCCAGTTCCTCAGTCGCGCCAGGTCCCAAGCACGCGTCCGAGCAAGGGAGAGCAAGCCCGCCGTCTTCGTGAGGCCCGCGGTGGTGGTCAGCCGAACCGGATTCCCGTCTACAGCAACAACGCGCCGCTCTGGGACTCTCCGTACCCTCGGGTCTCGCCTCTCATTGCTACCGACGTCCTGACGAACAAGGTCAACCTGCCCAAGCCCGCCGCCGTCTCTGTCGAGTCCCGGAAGCTCCCTGTCACTGTCTCTGGTCAGCCTCCTGCCACCGCCAACCCGGCACGCGAGAGGCAGCACAAATACCGTGTCTCTCCTGGCCCGTACTGCCCCTACAGCCCCGTGATCTGCGTCCGCGGTGCCTACGATGACGAGTTCAGCCGCTGGCGCCAGGGCGAGGCGAAGAGGGAGAAGCTGTGTGTGGAGCGTGGTGTTCCCTACGTCGAGAGGCCGTTCGACCCGACGGGCAGCAAGGCGCGTGCTGCTGTGGCAAAGACCGAGCGCGCCGTCACCACCAAGGAGCCCGTCGAGGAGCCTTCCACCACTGCCGCCGAAGAGCCTTCTGAGAACGTCCTCGAGAAGCCTTCTGCACCCACTGCTGCGTCTACCGAGCTTGTCACTGAGCTTGCCGAGTCTGTTGAGTCTTCTGAGCCTGTCGCCATGGTCGTGGACGTCTCTGCCGCCTCAAAGGTCAAGGCTCGCATTGGGAAGGTCAAGGTCTTCAAGGCGCGCGCGCATGCGCTCCTCGGCCGTCAAGTCGAGACGATGTCCCTCATCAACACATCCGTCCGCCGCGTCAAGGGGTACGAGGCGAGCCCGAAGCGTAAGCTCCGCAGCCCCCGCCGCTCCTTCGAGCCCAAGCCCGTCAAGCGCACGTTTGCTCCGATGGACGTCGACTACTCCGGCGACTCTATGGAGCTTGACCCGCCCTGCCCGGTCGACGAGCTCGCCGACCTTCTCTCGAGGATCTCTCTCAGCCACCACATGGCTTAACGACATATCAACGACATATCTATCACTCGCATTTATGGATCCGACGGCACGACATCTAGCACGTATTCAGCAAGTATTTATTGGACATTAATCTTGTGCGTTCCATGCTACCCCCTCGCTGAATGCTGATCATAACAAACGCGCGCAGAACACACCCTACTATCAACCATCTTTTCTACGGCATAGCAAGAAACGAGCGCCGGCGAGCAGTCTCGGACTTCATCGAGGAGAATGGTGTGCACCGGTAATCCCGCTGCGATGATTAACCGCCGCGAACCCTCCACCGCCCACCAACCTCCCCGACGCAGTTCTTCTAGGCGCCTTCCACCAGGTCTCGAGGGGGGATTCGTCTCGCGATACCGTGGGTCCTGTCCACGGCATCGGAGTCAGTTCGCCCCCGGGGGTATCTAGCTTCGTCACTCGTTCGGTAGTGGTCAGTGTGTCCCCGAGATCAGGTACGCACCTCTGTTCGGACAGTAGAGTATATTCTGACGAATGGTGCCCGCAGCTAGGTAACAGCGTATATGCCGTGGCACGGAGCTCAGCACCGTCTGAGCGGACGACGTCATGTACCTGCACCCGACTGTCGACGGAACGCCTACACTGCGACAAAGCTTGGAACCCCTTCTCCCACCTCTTGACCTGCCTGCTGCACGAAGTCCTGGACTACGTTCTATCTCGCCTTCAAGTGCTTCTATTCTTGTATGCCGCCTTGCATGATTAATTAGCATCTGGTTCCGGATATACAAAGGATATACCTTTCCTTATTCAAAGCGTACAGTACTCTATGAAAATGTATCTAATGTGCATCTTATTCTCAATGAACGCGATTGCGGATCATGCGTCGTACATTGTGGGTGAACAGCGCAAGAGAGTGCAGTACAAGGGACCGATAGGGAGCTGGGCAGGCCATCCAGGAGGAAACGACCCACAAGACGTCGATGACTCGCCTAGCTTCAGTGCCGCACGTAGATACGTCACCGTCAGATGGATTCCCCCACAGCAACCTCGCTGATCCACTCTGCAATGCATACTTCGAGTCGTGATGCCGACATGAGCTCATGAACAGGATACATAGCATTGCATGTCATGAACATAGACGAGTAACCATACTCGTGTTGCGGAGAGAAAGCATGAATGGATACAAGTAGACCAGATATGCGACAAATTAGACCGACTCCAGGATCTCAGGCTCCTTGAAGTCCTTCGCGACACGAGTGCCAGTCTCCTACACAGGCAATCGCGTTTGGTAAGACTCCTATGCCGGAATGAATAGAGAAACACATACATCTGTTGACTCGCCGTGAAGCTCAAGGAGCTTCGACATGTCGAACTTCGGTGCCTTCAGGATCTTTGCCTTGTGGACGTAGACGTTCTGAACGGGGTAGATGCTCCGCGCCGCCTTCTCGATCTCACGGCCAATCGCCTCGGGGATGAACTTCTGCACGAGCTCCTTGAGGTCGCACGACGTCGCCTCGCGGGTCATGATCTCGAACATCTTTCTCCGGATCTCCCGGATCTGGGAGGATTGCGCGTACGTCGTCTTGCGCACCTGCGACGGCCGGCGCTTGGTGAAGCCGATGGCGAAGAGACGGAGGAGGTAGCCGTCGGTCGTCTTCACGTCGACGTGCGCCTCGATGAGGGTCTGCCACTTGCGGACTAGTGACCGGAGCTTGTCCGAGGAGAAGGACATTCCGTGGAAGTTGGTCAGGCAGTGCTTGCCCTGGACCTCGTCGATCCGCAGCTTGATCTTGCGGAAGGCCTGCTCCTCGTCGTTGTTGAGGTCGGCGAGTGATACCTCCACAATACGGCCCTTGAGCGAGTCGTTCGCGTTTTCTAAACGGAGGTGAGAATACACGAGATGAGCATGTAGAGTACGACGTACTGAGACCCTGCGACCGGTTCACAAGCGTCTTGCCAACATTCCGCTTCTCGAATATCGAGGGAGCCTTGATGTCGTACCAGTCTGGAGTGTGACTTGAGTACGCGAGCGGGGTGAAGATACGAGGCAAACGTACCCTTCCTGGTGAAGGGGTCAACGACCTTCTTCTTGATACCCTTCTTGCCCTTCGACAAACGCTTGTTCTGCACAAGTAATGGTTAGTCAGTACGTCGCCTCCAGCAATGACAGGGACGCCAACTTTTCCTACGGCCATATTGGAGGAGGGGTCGGCTTAGATGGTAGCGGCCGCGGAGAGGAGAGCACCGGCACTTGGACGGGCTGAGTTTTGGGCGTGGTGCAGCGGTGAGCGCTTGGACGCGTACAGCTGAGTACGCTTGTGGGAATCGGTGGTGGCTGTGAACCCTAATTTTCAGCTGTAACGTTTTATCTCACGCCACCCGCGCGCATGCGACCTCCCGCCATGTCCGCTTCCCTCTCTCGCGCACAGTTCGAAACGGCGTGCAAGGCATTCATCGCCGCGCATAGCTCGCGACCTCCCGATGATGCATCGGTACCACTCTGGTACGCTTCTGGCTGGAGCTGGAATGACCACTCAGTACGCAGGGTTTTGTCTGTCGTCACGCTGTCTCCCTAAACAGCCATAGTCAGTCCCTGGATTAGGCTTCATGTCTCGTTCGGTCATGCTGCCGCCGAAGGCTGGCGATGCTCTCTCAGACCAGGAAGAGAGTGTGGAGGCACTCGTCGAGGCTGCTGTGGATGAGGCGACGGCGCCAGAGTCTGCGAAGTGTCTAACATGCACACAGTCTGTGGTCTACTCGCCAACCTTCCAAGTGCCTGCGTTCTACTTCACCATGCACTACAACAGTAGGTCAACCTCTAACATTAATCCACCTTTGTGAATCCAACCCCTTCGGCAGACGGCGCGCCGCTGAGCCTCGTTGAGATTATGGCTTCACCCTTGCTACGGCGGCACGCTGTTCCGCTCGCAGAGGCAACGACCTTTGCCCTCACAGAAGACGGCTCTGCCTTCCCATTGCTCTCTCAAGGTGACCATTTGGTCCTCGGCACACCTGCATGGTACTTTCATCCATGCCATACACCAGACGCAGTGGGCGAGCTGCTGTCGGAAGTCGCGAAGGAAGGCTGGAGGGAGGAAGAGAGACTTGTGCGCTGGATAGAGGTCTGGTTCATGGTAGTCAGCCAGATTGTTGATCTCTAACGCGGAGCATCGTGACTGCTGTTTGATCAAATGTACGTTCGCGCGAAGCTGTCGTCGGACTGCCGAGTGGTACCTACCGGTGGCGGGAGTTGTACGGCGAGCGTCTTACCCCGCAAACACCCTTGCAGCCCCCAAAAACACATGATCCTCGCAGCCGCAACCCGCCTCGGTCATGAGACAGAAGCTTGCCGACAGCTTATAAGGAGCCCGAGGCTGTTCACGGAGGACCTCGAAGTGGTCTCACATCCTACAAACGCGGCAGTAGGCGACGGACAAGACACACCCCCTGTGCATTTTGCGAGTGGTACGATTGGCGAGTGTGATCAGATAGGGCGATTGGTCGGCACATTCCACTAGCGAGCTGCATATAAAGCCTACAAATTCTTTCGGACATGCTTGCTGCACGCTTCACCTCCTCGCCTTCTGCCTCCCTGCTTGCTTCACGCCGTCTCGCCTCATTTGTTCGCCATATGGTACGTCTGCCGCGCGTCCCCGAGATTATCCCCACTGACCCCACCCTCGCAGTCGCACCACGAAGTTGTTATTGTCGCGGCGTCGCGCACCCCTGTTGGCTCTCTGAACGGCACCCTGAAGGCGCTCACCGCCCCGCAGCTCGGCGTTGTCGCCCTCAAGCACGCGATCGAGAAGTCGAAGGTCGACCCGCACTCCATTGAGGAGATCTACTTCGGAAATGTCATCCAGGCCGGCGTTGGCCAGTCCCCTGCGCGCCAGGTCGCGCTTGGCGCGGGCATGAGCTCCGGGTCGGACGCAGTGACCATAAACAAGGTCTGCGCGAGCGGCATGAAGGCGGTCATGCTTGCCGCCCAGAGCATCGAGACGGGCTACAAGACCATCGTCGCAGCGGGCGGCATGGAGAGCATGAGCAATGCACCGTGCGTACCATTACTCTCTTCGAGCCTTGCCGACGCTCACATGTCTGCTCAATCTACCGTAGCTTCCTGCTTCCGCGCCATAACCCCGCATTTGGCAAGTTCGAGGCAAAGGACTCTGTGCAGGTCGATGGTCTCTGGGATGTCTACAACGACTTCGCGATGGGCAACTGCGGAGAGGTTGCGGCGGAGAAGCACCAGATTCCCCGTGAGTCGCAGGATGCGCACGCCATTGAGTCCTTCCGCCGTGCGGAGCGTGCATGGAAGGCGGGCGCGTTTAACGCGGAGATCGCGCCGGTGACGATCAAGGGGAAGAAGGGCGATACCATCGTCGCGGAAGACGAGCAGTACAAGCGTGCCGTCTATGAGAAGATCCCCACTCTCAACCCCGTCTTCAAGAAGGGCGGCACGATCACGCCCGCCAACTCGTCACCCCTGAACGACGGCGCGTCTGCGCTCATCCTCATGTCTGCGGAGAAGGCGAAGGAGCTCGGCCTTCAACCTCTGGCAAAGGTCGTCTGTACGTGTAGAGTGTTCATCACTGTCTCCCTGTTACTGATGACAAGTGTAGCCTACGCGGATGCCGGTCTCGACCCCATTGACTTCCCGATTGCCCCTACTGTTGCATTGCCCAGGGCACTGGAGAGGGCCAACCTCAAGCTTGAGGACATCTCGCTCTTCGAGATCAACGAAGCATTCTCCGTGGTCGTTCGGATAGCTGAGAAGCAGCTCGGTATCGACCCCGCAAAGATCAACGTGAACGGGTACGTCTTTCCCATCTCCGTCACACTTGGACATGACTGAGGAGGCGTTACAATGCAGTGGTGCAGTTGCTCTCGGTCACGCGATCGGTAACTCTGGCGCGCGCATCATCGTCACGCTCGTCCACGCGCTGAAGTCTGGGCAATACGGTGCCGCGGGTGTGTGCAATGGGGGTGGTGCTGCGTCGGCGATCGTCATTCAGAAGCTGTAATGTATCATGGACTACTTCAAGGGTGTATCTGGATGTCTGCACGATCTGTACTTGCATATGCTATATCATACATACAATGCAATCTCCTGTAATTGCACTTGGCCGATGTGCTGCAGGCGCGATCCCGTGACCGCATCGCGGAAGCGGATCGGGGATTGGCGCGGTGGCACGGCGGGAGCGTGGCCTCTTTGTCTACCCTCCTACGTACCAACACCTAAACAACCCGTCGCTTTGTCTGCGCCATGTCCGACCACCATCTCAGGCAGTCTTCGGTCCGTGGGCTACCTGGCTCCCCAGGCCGCCCATCCCCTCTCTCGCGCCCGCACTGGCCGTGGTCGACCTACACCCATCGCTCGTCTTCGTCTTCCACGTCTGTGTTCTCCTCGAGCGGCTCCACCTCGGGCGGACAAGGCTGGGAGTCTCGCTCGTCTGCATCTACGCCAACGGTTCTTATCTCCACTCAGGCAGCTGGCAGGCGCAATTCCACCCTTTCAGGCGTAACATACCAACCACACATGCCGGAGGAACTGAGCACTAGACAATGGTCGTTCAATGTGAGACAACATGCTATGCCTGATCACACTGCTCCTTACACTGTATAGGCGTTTGAATGGGTTGTCCGAGATGTGCACAGACTACGTGACTACGTCGAGAGTGCGGAGGCTCCTGGCGACGTACTAGGTGAATCGGACGAAGGGGAGGGATCCCCACCGGAGACCGATGAGTTTGAGATACTGAAGGAAACGCCTATCATTGGTGACGGGAAGTTCAAGCTTGAGATTGGCACGTCCTATTTGACCGTCCAAGTCGGACCGAATACTCATATGCGAGTTAAAGCTAAGAGCGCCGGGCCTGAGACTTCAGAACAGGGAGCGTCGTCGAACAGACACCACACACCGGTTTTGTCGCTATACATAACATCGCTCATGGTTGATTACTCAAATGCAGACTACGAGATGTCGACCTCAATGTTCGCCGCTATCAAGTGTCAAGACGACCGAGTGGGCGAACGGGGCGCCCGCGTAGATTGGGCCTGGGAGTACTGGCACAATGGTTGGGTTTTCCGGCAAGAGAGTGAAGTTTGGGGTCAGTGGATGTCTCATTCTTGGCTGCTTTAGCAAGTCTAACTTCACCGTGCAGAATGCCCCTTGCCTCCGCTGTCGTCTCTCCTCGAGAACCCACGGATCAGGGAGACAGACTCGTTCGTTATATGCGTGCAGATGCACTCACCCGTGGGTCCTTTCTTCCCTCAGCAACCCTCTGCGTATTACGTGCCTCGCGATCTTCTGGAAGGGCTCGAAGCCTCCTTAGACAACCCGAGTGAGTCTGCCTACCGTAGTAAGGCTGCCGTACGGTGTTGACAACCGTGTCGTAGACACTGGCGATGTCCAGTTTGTCTGCCTAGAACGACGCGACGAGCAAGACCCCCAGCTGGAGCAAGAGCCACCCACACCCAGCACGGCGGGCCCTTCGAGCCACGCCTCGTCTACCTCACACGCTCCCGGGCAACAAACCGTTGCGCGGAAACGCATCATATGGGCCCATGCAGACATCCTGACCAGGCGTTCAGAATACTTCGCGACTATGTTCGGCTCTTCCTTCCTTGAGAACACTGCACCACTCCATCCTGGTGAACGTAAGGTATACAGCGTCATCGTTGAGGAGGCCGACTTCATCACGATATACTGGCTGCTCAAGTTCGTATATGCTAACTGGCTCCTCTTCCGCAAAGAAGACGACCCTCGCGAAGCCGTGGATGGGATCGGCGCCGGCTGGAGCGCGCGAGGTCTCAGCACGCCCGGTACCTTGGATGAGTGGGAGTGGAAGACGTTCTCGAAGGGCTCGCCAGCCGAGTCGGGCGGCGTGAGCGATGCACGTAGCGTCACAAGCGCCGGGAGCGCGCCCTCTGGCAACGGCGCGACGAGCGTGAGCCCGCAGTCGAAAGACAAGCAGGCGTATAATCCGAGACAGGGCCCCGCGCACGTCCCTGTCCCCTCGACCCCCTCGCGGAGCCCGTCCGTGCCCAAGGGCACGTCCACCTCGTCCTCTCGCTCACATGCGACGCAGCCACGGCGCTCAGGCGGGGGCGCGCCCGTCGCACCCGGGCCCTCGCTCGCCGTCTCCGCCGCCCCATCCGGGCACGGCAAGGACGTCGCCGTCCCGCTCTCGCCGTCAGGCGGGACCTTCGTGACGCCGGCGCACTACCCGGGCCCCAACCCGAGCGCGAACCCGCTCTCGCCGCCCCGCCAGCAGCGCCAACGCTCGCACCCGTCGCCCGTGTCCTCGCCTGACCCGCACCCGCACCCGACGCCGCCGCCACCGCCGGCGTCCGCGCTGTCCATGTACCAGATCGCGCACAGGTACGGGATGCCGGGGCTCGCGGCGCTCGCGATGGAGCATATTATGTCGACGATCACGCCGCAGGTGAGCTTCGCGGCTTTACTCGCGACGGCGGCATGGGATGAGCTACATTCGTTGGTGGAGGTAGGTCCTGGCCCGGACCTTGCACGTCGTAGTGTTTGCATGATTGCTAAACCTTTGGTAGGATTATATCGTCGACAAATGGGAAGAGGTGTCTGTTTCGGAAGAATTTGAGCGGTGCTGTGAGGAAGTCGCGGCGGGAGAGTAGGTCCACAGAGTTCGCCCCCGCAGCATTTACTGATGCGTTCCGTAGGTGGGGATCAGAAGGTGGCAAAACGCTTATGGCCCTGTTCAGACGGCTGCGGTCTCCCGGTGTCACCGCCTAAGTACGGTAAGTCACACAGATCCCTTGTAGATTATATACTGTATGCTGCTGGACCTCTTGTTGTTTTCTTTCGCTTGCATTCCATTCGTACTACCAGTACGCAGACTCTCCACGACCGTCGTCATCACTTGTACTACTTTGATACATACCATGCACCTTGGCTCGAACATGATACATCACAGGTGATTTATTACAATGGACGATACGCAAAGACAACAGCGACAACGGTAGAGCTAGGACGAAAACTGAACAGACGGAGAGCGAATAAGGATGCGTAGTCGTATCGAGGAGTGATATCACATAGTACAGAACGGAACATACAGGTTGTCATGAACCCCTTACCCATGCAAGTGAAGTTCTTCGTCGTGGGTTATGCCTCAAAGGCAGCCGTAATCATTAACGTCCCACATACCGACCATACCGAAGAAGGGGCCCTTAATCTCTGTCAGTAACCTGATCTAGCGGGAGTCGCCAATGGACGTACCCGGTTCTGGCAATACGTAGGCCGCTCGAAGTGCTGCCCGTTGATGTCATGCGGGGTACTCACACACAACGTCATCCAGTCGCCATGTATGTTCCAGAGTCGGGCCTCGTAGCGCTGATTAGGACAAGCACATTGAGCCATCATAGAGGGGCAGCTAGCTGTTCTGCCTTCTTACATGTTTGCCTGAGCCCCCACCGACACACCCCTGCGCGATGTCCATTAGTATGGCTGATTCGCTCGGGAAGAGCGGACTACTGACCTTATCGTACATTTTGCCCCAGTTAGGTTGGCAGCCCACATCGTTCCCGATACCCCAAACGCCTCTGTAATTATCATATTCCTGCAAGGCTACTCAGAAGGCCAGCGCAACACGATCGCGCAGCGGTGCCCACCGAGTAGCATTCGTGAGGCTGGTCCACGAACTCGCCGCCAAGCGTGAGGGGCATGTACCGACAAGCAGCCTCCTTGTTGACTTCCAGGTGGGCCGAGTACGCGCGGGTACCGTACGCAACGCATTGGTGGCTTTGGACCCCATTCCATGAGAGACCGAGGCGGTTGCCCTCATGCACGCGGACGCTGTAATGGTCGTTGCGCGCCTTGGCCCAGCGCTCCTTGTCCGCCTCGAACCCCGCGCGCGCGTCGCTCCAAGTCTTGCTTTCCTCCTCGTGCGCTGCCTTGGTGACCTCCCAGTTATGCTGGAGCTCGTCCAGCTCCGCGCGTGTGGGCGGATATGCTTCGAGTCGGCGATTGAGCGCGTTCACGCGGTGTTGCAGCTTGTGCGCGTGAGAGATCTGTGTGAAGAGGGCGGCGACCGCCACCATGCATGTCACCACCAACGTCAGACAGACCCACATCCAGACACGGGACACCGTTTTGTGGTCGTTCTGCTGATTGGAGGCATTGACGACGATTGTCCTGTAGACAAGGGGTGTCCTTTCACTTGTGCCGTCAGCACTAGGAGAGTTTATGTTCAGATGCTACAGCTGGATAACGGGAGATCTGAGAACGTACGCTGCACTGCGGTTGGGGAAACCTGAGCTACGGGGAGTAAACATGTTATCATCCTTGCGTCCTATACATCTGTGACTCACTAGTAGCATCTGGAAGAATCATCATACGCCCTTCTTTCTCTTCCTGGGCGCGGTAGATCCGTAGTACTGTATGGCGGGGGCGGACTCATGTTGTAATTATCCATGTCATAACGCGGCGACATCTACAATGTTACAGAACAAAGTTGCGGGAATTGTTGACGACCATACGAGTAGTATGAGCCTGGCTTACGTTTCCGTGGTTCAAACCTGGCTAGCTAGAACACGGTAAGTGCGTATGGGGGATAGATGCAAATAGGTAAGTACAGCGCCGATGCGAGGAGTCTTGCCCGGCGCCCGCCGGACGCGTGGGGAGAAACTCTATCACAAGCGGCTGCAGCTCTCAGGGTGAAAGAGCAATGCATATGTATTCCACTCGAGGGCTACAGGCAAGGCGATAACAATGCGCTGCAGAGCGACAAGACAGCAAGCAAAGGGCCGGGGATAGTAGTACAAGGTAGTGTCTGGCGTGAAAGAACGGGGAAGTGCTGAAGAAACAGACAACACGAGAGCGACGGATAGCGAGAGAACTGCAAACGAACTAAACATGTAGAAGGACAAAATATGCTGTTACACCCGAGGAACCGCTGCGGTTGCTCGGTCAAACTACGCACATCATCCATCTGGAGCACTCACGATATCAGACAGTGTCTTGAGCTTCATCGGTTCATCAATGACAAGCCGAGTCGTAGATTTCCCAGAATCCGGAGATGGTCCAGTCCTAACGCGAGTCCATTTGATAAACACAAAGGCAGCTGAGATTCAGTATCACAACGCACCTTGTCTTGACATTCGCCAGGCTGGTCGAAATGCTGGCCTCTAATATCGATGGGAGTAGAGCGGCACATGTTCATGCCATCCATACCGCGGTCGAGGCCAAGAAGATGTGCTTCAAACCGCTGCAGTAATGAGATGGTGGTAAGTGTAGGCCCTGCCTCGCGAAGGTGAGGAGATGCTAACTTTACGCTCCCAGCCGACACATCCCTATTGTAACATGAAGATCAGTCATACTGCAGCACGGTCTGACACATGAACATACCTTGTCGGATAGATCACTCCAGTACAATTTGCACGATGCTTCTCCTACGTTGACATTCCAGCGGCTTACAACCATATCCCCTTCCTGCGCAAAATAGTCAATCTTGATATGCTACACTGACCGGGCACGACAACTCACCCTCCTACACTCTTGGGGTACAGCGAACATACGACCATTCACGGTGATAGGCATATGCTGACAGGCGTTGTCTGCATTGAACCCGACGACGGCTGTGTACTCGCGGGTGCCGTGGCCGACGCAATGGTGACTTTCGATACGTTCCCAGAACACGCCGAGTGTGTTGCCTGCATCAAGGCGATAGCGGTCCTCTTGCGCGCTCCTTTGACTTGCCCACTGCTCGCGCTCGCGCTGAAAGTTCCTTCGCTCGAGCTCCCAGCGTTTCTGTTCATCCGCCCAGCGTACCGCGGCTGCTTGGTGCTCCTGTAGGACTTTCTGCCATGCCGAAATATCATCCTTGTGGGCCGTTTTCTGTTGTTCCCATTGTTCTCGGTCCACGCGATACTGCTCTCGGGCTAACAGCCACCACTCCCTCTCGTGCGCGTGTGTGAGACGGTCCTCCGCCCACTTATCGTAGTCTTGCAGGCGCGCGTGGGCAGCAAGATCGGCATCGAATGCTTGCTGCACCCTCTCGTATCGTCCCCTCAGCGCCTGCAATCCTTCCTCCGTCGGGGGATATTGCGACAGGCGAATTGACTGCGTGAGAGTGCACACAGCAAAGACGATGGTCAGGACCCCAAGAAACGAAACGCAGAGCCATGCAGACGAAGGCCATGTTTTGCGTGACTCGTGACCCGTGGCATTCGAGAGCAGTGGTGCTCTCTCGGAGTACATTTGTGGGTTACGATAAGGCGGTGGCGGCGATGGTGCCGGTGGCGGCCACGAACTCCAACTCGAGGACATGGTGTCAGTACACCTATGGCGTTGACAGCGAATTCCACGGAGGCTCGGCTGTTCAAGTAGTGACGAGCCCAGAAGAGGGACACACTGGCAGGGCAATGTGGGAGACAATACAATACTATTATGGCAAGGCGACCGTGACGGTGAAGTTATGTATGGAATGAAATTGAAAGCCCGCAGCTGGAGTGCCAAACGCGAACTTAGATTCTGCATGGTCAGAGCCCGTATCGAGATACATGCAGTGGGCGTAATAACTACTACGAGGAAAATCGATTCTAAGACCCATGCTCCGCCGCCTTGCGGCTTCTGGCGTAGACCGTACGTGAGGGCAACACGGTCTACACCGAAGTCAACATCCTCCTTAGTAGGCGTGGACGGGCGTCGATCGCCTCGTCCGGGTCCTCGTCTTGGTCTCGTGGGCCCCCTCGGGGACGTCAGGGTGAGGGGCTTATGCCGTATCGAACAGATAAAGCATCGCGAAGGCTGCAATAGAACTACAGCTTAGTGCATATCATGCATCATGATGAGATCAGCATTAATTGGGTGCCAGTGATATGAACAAGTGACTACTCAGGCTAATCATGTTAACTCACTGCTCACTACATAGAAGTACCAGGTGCACCAATATTGTGGAAGCCAGGAGTGATACAAGACTTGCTGGACCCAACAGGAATCCAAGCATTGATTTACAGTACAACATGAGGCAGTGGTATCAGACCTCAATTCCAATCCATCTGACATATCAGAGCTTATACGTATTCGTGTACATAGCCAAAATAACAACATACAGCGGGAGGGAGACGAGTCATTGGTAGACAGCGCTCATCAGCTACAATACTGCACACATGCATAGGCCTACCGAACTCAGCTACACTAACACTACATGACCTCCGTGCCCTCGCTCATAATAAATAGTCGCTTGCAGTGCAACTGCCTCGATAGTGTCTCGCCTCGTGACAATACACCTGTCCAAATCCGCCTTGACGAGACGTGGCGTAAACACATTCACTGCCCACCAACCGTCAACCGCCAATTGGACGACAACGCCACAGATCCTTGTCAGGGTGCGCGCTGGCAGGTCAAAACGTACGTGAAAGCACTCCACAGTTCGCCTTGCCCGGCTGGCCCCCGCTGCACCGCCTTTCGCCAGTTTTTGTAACCGCGCTTTGGGATATGCTGCATGTCCACATAAGACGTCGAAACGAACAACCTCACGAACCCCGTATCCAAGTCTCGACCCGGCGGGAGCGATAGCTGGACCAACTCCTTCCCGGTTTCACGGGCCCCATAGTTGGCTGTCAGGCTCTGGTACGCATGAAGCGGTGGTGCCGAGGATGGAGATTCTGGTTTATACCAAGTCTGTGGGACAGTGTGTGAGCCCCCATGCGATACGGGCGGGGCACCTCACTCACCTGGATGCTGTAGTCCTCCGGATCAAAGTAGAATAGGTACGGGAACAGATCGAAACCAGAGTCGTTCACAATCTTCAAGCCATACAGAGCCTGTAGATCAGTCATGGTTGCCGCTTGCCCCACCGCGCGGCCAAACACCTTGTACGCAGGAACCTCGTGATTGCGAGCGAAGAAGTTCGTCGTATCCGCCTCCACATAGCGATTCTGGCCTGCGGTCTCTTGCTTCACCTTGTACATCTCGAGGCGGACGGTGGAAAGCTGATTCCATGGTTCGGGCTGGCGGCGATACAGATGAAAGTTGAAGTGCAGTGCAGCGGAGATGAAATCCTGGATATGATGCTTATCGAAATCAACCACGATCTCGCTGGCGAACTCCCGCATGAGGGGATCACGCCGTTCCACTGTTGTTGCATCTGAAGTGCCCTGGTTGATGATGGCCAGGTCCGCCTCTTCCGGTGCGTCCACGACTCGGAAACAATCGCTGAGCGATTCCGGGATAGCCGGCTGGCCAAACTCCGTATGCCTGCCTGTGAGCCCCGGGTCGACGTAGACATCCAGCGAGAGGTCCTCGTTGTTCCAGTCTTTGACTACAGCACGAAAGCCTGCAGTCACCTCGAAGGGCGCGTCCTCGCACTCGCATTCACATCGAAGGTCCTGAAGGTCTACGACAACGAGCGTGCCGAGGCGCCAGTCTGTGTCGTCTCGCGCCTGCACTATGAACGTCGTGCGTGGTGCGATACCGTGCACCCGCCCGGCACGCACGTGGATGCGCCCCTCGGAGACGGTAATTGGGAAGCCGTCCGCGATCTTGATTGTCGTATTCCACAAGAGGCGGTTCTTGTGCTTGCCGAGGCACTGCGGATGCTGGAACTGCTTGGCCTTGGATGAGAGAAGCACGTCGAAGAGGTACGCGTATGTCAGGCCGGTCGTGCTGCCTTCGTGCTCGTCCAGGATCTCGAGAAGGGTGCTCGTAAACCACCCGCGTATCTCCTCCGCCCTCCCGATGGCACGTTCCAAGGCCTCCTCTTCGGCGCGGCACGCACTGAGGAGCACATGCGACCGCATGGTGTCGTAGCGGAAGCTTGCGGGCAAGACGCTCTTTGCGGATCTGGGGTGCCCATAATGGTCGGGCCACCACTTGTGGACGTCGGCATCGAGGGCGGATGGTATCTCCGGGCTTAGATCAGAAGGTGGGGACATGTACCTAAGTCCGCGACCTGTTCGCGTGATTTGGCCAGAGTGACAACAGTCGAAGATGGCAGTCTACGTAGAGCGTATCAGCAATGCGGAGAGGAACCCAGCACAATAACGGATCCTCACGATGTTGTCTCCCTTCTCATGTGCCAGTTCGCGGAACAGCGCATTGAGCGTCGTGCTCGGGATGCCGTGAACAGTGTTCCAGTCCAAGTCTTGCGGACATATACATTCAACTATCTCCCCGTCCAAGCCCCAATCGCCCGGCGCGTGTTCCTGTGTGCCGTGACCAGCATAAAAGAACACAATGCCATCTCCCTTCGCGACTGCGTCGTTCTCTGTGAAGTGCTTCCTGAATGTCGATAGGATAGCCTCGCGCGACGCGGCCTCGTCAAAGAGGGTTGCGATTTGTGAGTCCGGGACATGTAGCTTCGTCTTCACGAAGTCTACCATCGCGTGGCCATCGGCGACGCAACCGCGCAAAGGTGCAGTTGGATAGTTGTTGATCGCGACAACCATCACATGGATTCGGGAAGCAGAACCTCTTTATATCAGGTGAGATCATGCCGGCATATAGGCGCGGGAAGAAACCTACTGTATGTCAAGAGTAACGAGTTCCTTAGTTCTACGAGTATTTTGTGAGATGCCAGATCAAGCGTGAGCTTCATGCAACTTACTTCGCTGCCTCTTCCTCCGGCGTCGGTGTCTTCGTGCCGCCATTCAAGGAAGTCACATCTGAAGCCGCATCTGAGGGGGCCTTCGAGATGACCGGAGGAGCGAGCGTTGCACCATTCGTGGCAGGCAGACTCGTTGGAGCCATAGCGGACGCAGCCACCTCGTTCTCAGCATCATTGTGATCTGGAATCGAAGTGCCGTTTATCTGCGCCAAAACTTGAGTAAGATGTTTCAAGCAGCTGAGGAAACGAGGCATACCTCTCCTTGATCGTGCGGCCGAGCCGGTTTCAGACCGACCTTGCTGAGAATCTTGAGGATGGATGATTTCATAGGGAGTTTGTGTTGGCCAACTAGAAGCATCTCAAACAGCTTTATAGTACGGCGGGATTGCCACGCCACGTCCACCGATGCTGTGCAGGTGGGCAGGGATCGATCCACACAGATGACATACACAGGGTGCCGAGCCGCAGAAGCTACCTATCTTTGGCAGCCTAATAGTAGTCGGACGCCGCCGGGAAGACCATCTGTTGTGTGGTTCACATTAGTCCATCCGGGGAGGTGGCAGTGTCGAGTTGCCAGACTCTTGCCTTCGCTGCTTGCCTCGCTGCGTCTTGCATCAGGCATAGGACAGAAGAAAAATAGTAGAAATAGTGAACGTTGAATGTTGCAGTACTTGCGTGTAAAGAGTATGTAAGTAGCGGGATTGCAAGAGTCGGTGCATTCTTGCCACAGTTGGTTGATCGGCACTCGCCAAATAGGCGCCCGTGGCCATGGGCATGAGCGCTTATCAAATTGTCCTGAGAGTGTACACTGTACACGATGGTGAGGACCCCACGAAACGGAACGCAGATCTCCATGCAGACAAAGGCCGTGTTTTGCGTGACCCGTGACCCGTGGCATTCGAGAGCAGTGGTGCTCTCTCGCGGTGCATTTGTGGGTTATGATAAGGCGGTGGTGGCGGCCACGAACTCCAACTCATGCTCGAGGACATGCCAGTGGTGTCAGTACACCTATGCCGTTGACAGCGAATTCCACGGAGGCTCAGCTATATAAGTAGTGAGCCCAGAAGAGAGACACACCGGCAGAGTCGAGCAAGCTCGATGTGGGAGACAATACAATATGCATATGGCAAGAGGACGGTGAAGTTATGTAATGAACTGAAAGCCCGCAGCCGGACTCAGAGTGAGCGCGAACTCTACTGCAGATTCGGAAATGCTTGCCCGAAGCGCCCCCCGCACGCGTGAAATTCATTTAATCAAAAAAAATCAAGAAAGTCAAGAATGGCGAGGGAATTGCTTTACGACGTTGGTAACACAGCCGTGCCTCCTCGAAATGAAGCAATTAGCTCGCAGACGGCTGGAGGAAGGGTTGAGACCCATGTGGACGTGTTGTCGGATGGATGCGCACCCTCAGGCTGCCAGTGGTGACGGCGACAGCAGGACCTCAGATTGAAAAGGCCACAGTTGTACTTGCACTGGCTGTTGACGGGTAGAATGACAGCGAGGAGGCGTAAGGATGGTCATGGGGATCGTTGCGTTGGATTGCCGGACAGTACATGGGCACGTCGAAGTCGTACGGGCCTACCGTAGTCTGACCTGCACGCAAAGGACGGGTAGCCAGAGATTATGCCGATTAATACACATTTCTTCGATACCCCACAGCTAATAGCTCTAGATGATGAGTGGAGAATGTACTTGTTGACATTCAAGTTGTCATCCTGGCACGGTGCCAAAACATTGGGTGCCCCGACGCAATGACTGCCCGCCGACCCGTGTCACCCCGCTCGCTGTGGTCCCACAACTCTCCCCATATCCCACTCGATCCTTCCCCATATGACAGGAATAGAGAATCTGACGTCAAACATAGGGTCGAGACGTAACTTGAAGCACACCTGATGAGTACTCGTACCCTTCGCTTCAAGTACCAGTCACTGCCACTGCAGCAAGGTATCCACTTGGACGAGACTGAATGTGAGATTGCTTAACTATTGCCACTTCTATTACGAGTCCGAGAGCCCAGCAGTGACCTAGGACAGCAGTTAGAGAATTGGATACTGCTGAAGGTTGGCTATAGCTCTGCAAAGCGGCATATAGTCCTACGATGCTCAGATCGCATACATCACGAAATTCCCGCCCATTCGATATGTCAATATATGCAGCTTGTATGTGCATATAACATGTGGAAGCGTTATAACATCTGTATTCACTTAAAGCGGTAGGAATTTATTGTAAGCGCTTCGAAGCTGACATATAAGCCCACTATAACATGTATACAATATACTGGCAGCTTATGTATCTTCGTAAGCTGTCAACCGAGAGGGGCCCACTGCTAAACTTTGTAGGCTTTCAATTCGTGGTCAATCTCGTTCTCATTCACGAAAAACACCATGGATGCATTATGGTACCCGGGGATCCACCATGACTATACACACTAAAACAAGGATGGCTACTCGAGGTGACGAGCTTGTTGGTATAGCTACAATAGTGGTGCGATGAGGACAGGGAAAGCTTCGAAGAGATCCGTGATGCTGAAATCTTGGGTAGGCGGGTGCCGTACGCAATGACCGCGCGCTGAGTCACGACGGCTCGTCGGGATCCGCGCGTCGCTCCTGTTGACACGGATGACCGCGAGCGCGCGCAGGATCACGGACGCGAGGTCGTCTGATACCATCTGCTTCACGTCCATGCCTGTCCTTGTTGTCTTCGTCGACGAGTTCGGCTTTCTGTGGCGCGATCTCCACA
>KE504209.1:65801-116634 GCA_000344655.2 Fomitopsis schrenkii | reverse complement strand
TGACCTCGACATTGGGATGGTCATCACAGAGCCAATGAGTCAAATTCTTGATCTCAGAGTGATTGTGAACAACAGGTACGACCCGCTATTCACAAACGAGAGACGAGGAACCCTCAGAACTGTGTTCATGCATTTTCTCTATTTTTCTGATTTATATGAATTTTTCGTGCACGGGGGGCGCTTCGGGCAAGCATTTCCGAATCTGCAGTAATCTCGATCACACGAGCCCCTGGCCTCGACGAACAGCAGATAACGTGGGGAACAGAGTCGCGGCCCCGCCGCCGATAGCAGAAAGGAACACTATATAACAAACATACGCCAGGCGGACAGTGCGTCCTCCCTTTGATTGCGCCTCTCACTCGTATATCATGTCTCTCAGCAAGCTCAGCGGTGGTATTCGCACATTTGCCCCGACACGGACGTCCTGCTCATGTTGGCATTCCCGCCGGGCATTCGCCACGATCGCCGAGGTCAGTGCCAATAGATAGCAACATGGCACGAACCTCTGCAATCTAAAGTGCACCATACAACAGGATGTCAAGCCGAATCCGAATTTCCGAATCCCCCTCATTGACTTCAGCAAGTACCGCGCAGCGACTTCGCTATCCGAGAAGAGGCGCACCGCAGATGAGATTGTGAGCGGCTTCAAGGAGGTTGGCTTTATCTATCTGGACAAGCACGGAATCCCAGAGAGCACAGTTAAACATACATTCCAGAAGGTGCGACCCTGTCCGTGTCCTGCATATGCCCCTGCTGATACAGAGAACGCATCAGAGCGCAGAGTTCTTCAAACTTCCCACCGAAGTGAAGGTGAGCAAACATCGCCCTCTATCGTACTACGTGTGCCCAGCCCCATCCAGGACAAGCTCGCCTGGGAGGACCCCCGCGCGAACCGCGGCTACGTCCGCTTCGGACGCGAGCGCGTCACCCAGTCCGCCGACGCGAACGAGATCGCCGCGCTCCGCGCCAAAGCACCCGACTTCAAGGAGTCCATGGAAATCGGCCGCGACTGGGACAAGACGTGGAAGAACCGCTGGCCGGAGGAGGGCGCCGTGCCCGGCTTCCGCGAGACGATGCTCCAGTTCTTCCAGACGTGCCACGAGCTGCACACCCTCGTCATGCGCGCGATCGCGCTGGGCCTCGACCTCGAGGAGTCGTTCTTCGACGACAAGATCAACGAACAGTACCACAACATGCGCTTACTGAACTACCCGCCTATCAAGAGGAACTTGCTCGAGAAGGAAGGGCAGGCACGCGCCGGGGCTCATTCTGGTATGCCGTCCTACTTGAGCACCTGCGAGACGGGATATGGCTGAGCCTATCTATGTTCACAGACTATGGCACCTTGACGCTCCTGTTCCAAGACTCGGTGGGTTGATCGTCTACACCAAAGGCAAGTTAGCTAGAACACACTTCCCATAGGTCGGTGGTCTGGAGGTCGAGAACCCTCACACAAAACAGTATCAACCAGCCACACCCATCGTACGTCCTCCCTCACCCCAACTACCCTCACCCTGCTTCCACTCACCGTCACTCAGCCCGGCACCATCGTCATTAACGCCGGCGACCTGCTCGCGCGCTGGAGCAACGACGTCCTGCGCTCGACGCTGCACCGCGTCGTCGCGCCGCCCGCGCGTCAGATCAGCGACACGGAGGCGGTCACGCCGAACCGGCAGTCGCTCGCGTTCTTCTGCAACCCGAACCAGGGCGCACGCATCGAGTGCCTCCCGACGTGCACGAACGCCGGCCAGGCGAAGTACGCGCCCGTCACGACCGAGCAGTACATCGTCCGACGGCTGTCGGAGACGTACAACTGAGCTTGTGTGGGGCTGAGGAGTGGGGTGGGTTGGTTCGGGTATGCACGATGTATGTATCTTTGGGGCCCACTGCTGTATGTTGTGCAAAGAAATAGATGGTACTCCCAGTGTATTCAGCTAGAGTACGCGAGACGAGCTACCGACAGCGAGACGACGACGATGAGACAACCGTGCGCGTATTTACGTTACGATGATAAAGACGGGACAGAGCCAGTATATAAACAGACGACAGTACAGAGCGACGACAATGCACGAGTGGCACGAGTCTAGGTTGGATTATCCTCCAAGACACAGGCCAGGATTCAGGGAACAACGCCTCCGCTTAAACCTTCTTCATGTCACCCAACCCTCTTCTCCCCCTCCATAAAGCTTCTTCATCACCCCCCACACGACCTTCATTCCTCCTAAGCGGTCTTCTTGCGGAACAGCGCCAGCGAATGCTGACCGCCACACGACGCGGTGATGGCAGCCCACGCGCCGCCCTCCTTGCGCACAACCACCGTCGGCGTGCGCGCCTGCTCCGCCCCGCTCACACCCAGCTCGCCCGAGGGCCCGTTGCCCCATGCATAGAGCGCGCCCCCGCGGGTGACCGCCAAGTTGTTGTGCACGCCGACCGAGACCTGGACGACGGGGTCGCTCTCGTCCGGGAGCGTGATCCGCGCGGGCTCCGCGAGCATGTCCGGGAACGCGCGCTCCTTGAACGCCGCGTCGTCGTCCGCGAGGCCGAGCTGCCCGCCCTCCGAGCGCCCGCATGCGTACACGCGCCCCTCGGACGTGAGGAACAACGTGTGGTGCTCGCCGCCCACGATCTGCACGACCGTGGCATCGCCGCCGAGCTCCTCCTTGCTGAGCCCGACCACCTTCTTAGGTAGTTGCACCTCACCGTCGACGGACGCATTCGTGAAGCCCGTGCCGGTCTGCCCCATGTTGTTCAGGCCCCACGCCCAGACGGTGCCCTGCTCGTCCACGGCGTACGAGGAGTAGCTGCCCGCGCCGACGACAACAGCCTTATGGCTGCGGGAGCCGAGCACGATCTTTTCCGGCACCGTGCCGTGGATCTTGCGGCGCTCGAGGACCTTGCGCCCGAGCTGGCCTTGCTCGCCGGCACCCAGTGTGTAGACGTTGCCATGCGTAGTGAGAACGATGAGGTGGTTGTTACCGGCGACGACGGAGGAAAACTTCTCGATGTTGCCGGGGCGGGACTTGAGGCTGAGGATAGACGCTGGCAAAAATTGATGCCTGAGGCCGCTCGAGAAGCCGAGGACACCCTCGTTGCCCTATAGGTATCGTTAGCAGTGTAACAGATGGGATGCGAGTTAGAGCCCACTCTAAAGGATCCCCAGACACGCAAATCGCCCTCCGAGCTGATGGCTGCTGAGATGGTGTCGCCGGCGGCGATGCGAACGGCACGGAAATTCTCGTCGATGAGGGATTGCAGTGGATGTGGCACAGCTGTGAGCTCGTCGACATCGAGGAATTCTCCCTCTTTCTCTGGATCGGGTACGTCGACTGTTATACGACCAAGCGCAGCGTCGTCGTTGACGCCGCACGACCAGACCTATGTGGCTGGTCAGAGCCGCACATGCTGTGACGTCGACGAGGGAACTCACCGTGCCCTTCTCATCCAAGAACAGTGAGTGCAGGCCACCCGCTGCGACTGCCTCCAAACTAGCCCCAGGGCCACCAAATACATCCTCCTCGATGTTCTTCTCCACCCACTTATTCCGAGTGGGCTTGTCGTACTCGCCGAGGAAGTCGGCGCCCATGCCAAATTGACCAAAATTGCCTGTCCCCCACACGAACAGCAGCGGTGCAGGACGAGGATGCTCTGGGGGCGTTGGAAGAGCATTAAAGTAGGGTCTGTCTTGTGTATGCACGGGGGAGGGTTTCTTCTGTATGGGCTTCTTCGTGGCCGGAGCCTTCTTCAGTCGAGGGGCAGGCTCGGCGTCCTCGTCCACGCCATCTGCGCCATTCTCGACAATCCTGGGGGCGGCTCTACTCCGCTTCGCAGGCGGAGGAGGCGAGTTTTCGGGGGATGCGGCTCGTTTGACGATGGTAGCGGACCGACCACGGGTAGTGCTCTTCGCCGCTGGTTTATCAGCAGTTTTTGCGGGCTTTGCAGCAGTTTTGGTAGCCGCCTTCTTAGGTTTCTCGTCTGGCTTGGGGGTGGGTTTGGTGGCAGGTTTAGCTGCCTGTCTTGTAGCAGGTTTCTCGGCGGGCTTTGCGGACCCTGCGCGGGTGGATCGCCTGGGAGGCATGGGGATCGCGGAGATGAGTAAGGATACGGATAAGGCTGCGTGGGTGCACTCGCTAGGCGACTACCGCAGTGCCGTCAGCTATGAGTGTGTGGGTAGCGCAAGAGAGGGCAGCGAATGCGCCGGGTGGAGAGATGACAGGCGGCGGGGTGAAGGTTGGGGGACGGGACGGGTGAACAGCAACCGCGCGGTCACCCGAAGGGCTTCAGCTCGCGCCACACTCAACAACGCGTGACGTTTCCCACGTGATCCGTGCCTGGCTGTGACGCGACGCGTCTCTTCAGGACGCGTTCTGCACGGGGTCGCGGTCAGCACGCTAGCCACTGAGTTCGCCGAGTCTGCGCATGCCAAATGAGCAGGCTGTCGTCGGGTCTAACGCAGGCGGTCATCCTGCACAGCGAACCCCAGAGCTTCTTCTCGCTCTACAAATTCGGAACTCTGTCGTACACTGCCTTACTAGTACTAATGGCTTCTCCTGCTGACGCGATCCCTGGACCCCTCAGGCATCGTCTGTTTCAATAAACAAATATAGAGTCTCGAACATCCATAATTTGCAGCATTCACATAATGCGCACGTTCATGTCGGTATGCTACAAGAATTTAGCAGCCCTGCAATCCACACTTCCTGTCTTCATTTCCTCATATCCGGGCCGAGCCCTTCCACGTCCTCGTCTGCGGTCTACTTCGCGAGCACGATGCACGTCCGCGACGGGATGTATACCTGCTCCTCGGCCCCAAGCGATCAACATCATACACAACCCCATAACGCAGCAAACACACACCTGCAGCCAATTCTTGCGGCCGTTCCACTCCATCGGCGTCGTGAGGTACTCGCCACCGGGCCGCACGTTATCGAAGCCACCAAACCGCTTCTCGTCGCTGCTCAGGATGACGCTGTACTTCCCGGGCGCCTCAACGCCGACGCGGTAGTCCGAGAAGCTGTTCGTCGGGTGGAAGTTGAAGACGAAGAGCAGGCCCGCGCGCTCGTACACGACCACCTTGTCGCCCTCGTGCTTGAGCGAGACGTACGCGGGTTCCGCCGCGAGCCAGCCGTACCGCTCCTCGGTGTGGTTCATCGCCTTGTCGAACTCATTCAGGTACCTGTAGCGCAGCATCGCGTCGTCGACGACGTTCCACTGGCGCCGTGCATAGTGGAAGGAGTTGTCGTTACCCTCGCGAGGGAAGTCCAGCCACTGAGGAGGTTATGAGACGGCGGAGAGGTATCAGAGAGGCGAGCTCAGACTAACCTCGGGATGGCCAAACTCGTTGCCTTCGAAGTTTAGATAACCCTCACCACCAAGGGAGTGCACCAGCAGTCTGAAGTATGCGTCAGAAATATTGATATCACACCGGGCCAAAAAACTCACCTGATCATCTTGTGCAGAGCAATACCCCTGGCAATGACGGGCGTATACTCTGTTAGGTCGCTCATGTTCGTGTACATCTCCTTGTCCATGAGCCAGAACGCGAGCGTCTTGTCGCCGACGAGGGCCTGGTCGTGGCTCTCCGCGTACGCGATGCTCTTCTCGCCGTAGCGGCGGTTCGTGAGCGTGTGCACGATGTTGCCCAAGTTCCACTCGTCGTCCGACTTGTGCTTCAGCAGCTTGATCCACATGTCCGGGATTGCCATCGACAGCCGGTAGTCGAAACCGACGCCGCCCCTCGACACAGGATTACAGAGCAGTGGCATGCCGGATACGTCCTCCGCGATGGTGATGCTGTTGGGGAAGAGCGTATGCATTGCGTCGTTTGCCTATGCCAGAAGAGCGTTGAGCTTATGCTCGTCAAGCGCGTAGAGTTAGCCCTCACCAACATGAGGTACACGATCGCCTCCAAGTCGGCGGATTCACCGAAATACTCGTGATACCCGCCACTAAAGCCGGTCCCGATACCATGGTGGACGTACATCATGCTAGTCACTCCGTCAAACCTGAAGCCGTCAAATTGGTACTCTTCCATCCAGAACCTGAGGTTGCTCATGAGGAAGCGGAGAACTTCGTGGTGGCCATAGTTGAAGAGACGGCTGTCCCAGAGCTCGTGACGGCCCTTTGCACCCTCATGGAAGTACTGGTGGTCGCTGCCGTCAAATTGGTTTAGACCATCTAAGACATTCTTGCACGCGTGCGAGTGGACAATGTCGAGGAGTACGGTGATCCCCATACCATGCGCGGTGTCAATGAGTTCCTTCAAGTCCTCTGGACTGCCGTATCGTGAAGAGGCCGCGAAGAAGCTGGTCACCTGATAACCGAACGCTGGTACACCCTACTCAGTCGTATGTACGCGTAGAAACAAAATAGTGCGCTGCTCACAAGCATAATATGCATGCTCTAGGACGGCCATGAGCTGGATTGTATTATACCCGAGGTCTCTGATCCTTGGCAGCATGTTCGTCGTGAATTCCTTGTACGTTCCAACGCGATACTCGGACGTCGAGATGCCGACATGAGCCTCGTAGATACGGACGCTGCGGGGCTTTGGGGGCCTCGTGTTCTTGAACTTGTACCGCTCCGCCTCTGGCGGGTTCCAGAACCGGGCGTCGTACACGGGAGAGATGGACAGGTCTTGCGTGACGCGTCTGATCCAGGCGGGGAGGCGTTCGATCCGCTCACCAGAACTGGTGATCATCGAAATCTACAGGTGCCCGTGCTTAGTGTCCCATGTATGCGCGACGATCCTCCGATACGAACTTTGATCTTGGAGTCGTGCGGGATGGGACAGACACCTGGCCCCGTCGGAGGAATGGTGATCTCCCAAACACCGTACTGATCCCTCTTCATCGGATGGGAGACTCTGTTCCAGTTGTCTGTGGAAATAGGCAGCGAAATCAGTGTCACATCTACACAGAACAGCAACAATTGTGCATACTGAAGTCGCCGATGAAGACGGCCTCCTTCACGTTCGGCGCCCATTCTCTATATGTGACGCTCGCGTCGGGGTTCACGATCAAGCCAAACTTGAGGTAGCCCTTCGTGAACTGCTCGTACCCGCCCTCGTGCTCCTCGATGTTGTCCTTCCACTTGCGGAAGAGATCGTGTCGGTGGATGATGGCAGGGACATTCTGTTCGAGCCACGGGTCGACGTCGAGAACGGTCTTTGCTTCGAGCGGTGGTGTCGGCATCTGGCTGATTGTATGTGCGTAGAGGGGGAATGAAAGATCAGAGGCGCACGGGCATAAGTATATGGAGGGAGTTGGGAAGCGCCAGCAGCGAGATTGGGTAGACTCGCGGTGGACTCTAGATTGAGGGCATCATGGGCAGGCCATTGGCGGACGCGTCGACTCTTGACGTCACCGACCCCCGTCACGGTGGGGTGAGTCACATGACCGCAACGCGCCTGGAGTATCCTCGGCTCTGATCACGCTTCACGCGCCCTGTCCTCTCCAGTCTTCGCTGTCTGCACCGTGCGCCTGCCATGGCCAACGCTCTTCCTCTTTTACGACCATCACCATGCCCCCTCAGCAGAGGCAAGACCCACCGCCTCAGGAAAGCGGTGGGCTCCTCGCCAACGTCGTTGGCAAGGCCTTTTCCGTCGTCATCGTACTCGGCCTCTCGCTCACCGTGTTCGCCTACCGTCGCTCACTCATTCCCCTGTATGGCACCGCGCCGGTCGAGCAACACCTCAATAAGATAGCATGGCTTGCGTGCGCCATAGGAAGTCTGCTGCCACTGATGCCTCTGCAGTACGCTGTGCTAGCACTGGGAGTTTTGCTTTGCGCCATGCCTAACTCCTCATACTGGGTTGCTGCGTATACAGGACGGCTCCACGAACCAGTATGGGGCCCTATCTTGACACACTTGATAGTCTTCACCCCTGTACTTGCGCTTGGCGTGCTCATTGTACGAATATTGCAGGTGAGCTATACATTCAAGTTGCTCGTTTAAACGTATCTGCTTACACTGATAACGGAATTTCAGCACAATCCTAACCCAGAAGAAGGCGCCGCGCCCCAGCAAATGATCACTCTCCCTGTGATACAGACGTCTGTTATGAGTATACAAGACCTCTGGTCTCTACTGCCCCAAGTTAGCAATATGTCAAATGAGACGATCGTGAGCCCGTCTGCCACGAGAGTGTCAGCGCACTCACGGTACACAGATGCTGCAAGCCGGCTCAGTCATGATGCTCGCATGGGCCGTCTACCCTCTTTTGCCCTCACTGGCCCCCAATAGCCTCGACATTACGCCTGTGCCTGTACCACAGCCGCCCACGCCTTCAGCTCCTAGGAGCAAGTCGCAACACAAGAAGAAGGACGCGAAGGCGAAAGCATCTGTATCCACGCAAAACGATGTTCCGCCTACCCCACCTGCACCAAAGAAGGTAGCGCGGCAAGACCTCTCGCGACTCCTACTACTCCCCTGTTTACCGTTCCTCACATCCACCGTCCTCCGCTCACCCACGTTGGTTGGTAGGCCAAGCGCTCTGCCATATAGGCACCCTTCTCATCCATTGCGAATTCTCTCGTCCGTGCAATCGCAGTACTCTGGCATTGTAGTCGTCGGCGAAGCTATGGGGGACAGCCCCTCTGGCGTGCCGGAAAGTGTTCCGCTAATGAGGTACCTCCGGGCGGGCCATTCCTTGCTGGGTGGCAACTGGATGGGTGAAGATGTGATCAAAAGAGGGCCGCTGGCTATCCAGCGCGAGACAGGCGAGATGTTGGGCGACTCAATCTACAACGCATTTGTGCTACAAGAGGCAATCCGGCTTGTCGAGCGTTCACAGCGAGATGAAAGCGAGCAGGAGAACGCATTGGTAATGTGTGCTGATGTCTTGTGGGGTTCTTACGCAATCACTGATAGTTTCGCAGTGGCCTCGGAGTTGGCACCTCGGCGACTGCCATGATGCGCCATAACATTTCGACGACATTGGTTGAGATCGACGAAACAGTGTACGAGGCTGCGCGGAAGTACTTCGCGCTGCCCGAACCCGAACCCGACAAGCTCGTCCTGAAGGACGCAAGGAAATGGCTTCGGGATCGTGCGAACGAACTCGATGCAGAAGCAGGGCAGGGCGAGACAAGACAGGAGACAACCAAGGAGCTATACGACTATGTCATCCATGACGTCTTCTCAGGAGGAAGTCTGCCCTCGCTGCTGCTCACACAGCAGTTCTGGAACAACACCAAGAAGGTGATGAAGCCGGATGGCGTGCTTGCGGTGGTATGTCTTGGCCCTTCATGGTGATGGTATACTCACTATCGCTCACTGTCGGTGCAGAACTTTGCGGGTGACCTAAAGTCACAACCCTCTTGCGCAATCATCGTTACTCTTGAATCCGTATTCGGACACTGTCGCGCGTTCTGTGACGAGATGGACCCCTTAGAACAGTCTCAGCCCTACCACAACTGGGTTCGTCTCCCCTCGTCTCCCTGCTGACCTCATCTGACTCACGCACACGTCCCTAGCTACTGCTCTGTTCCGCATCCTCGCCTACCTCCTTGACTCTCCGCGCACCCACGCCTGCCGACTTCCTCGGCTCACCCCAGCGCGCGAACGTCCTCTCCACGCTTGCGCAGCGCGAAGTCGATCTGCAGCCCATACGCAGCGCCGTCGCGACGCTGGACGAGAAGAAGCGCGAGGAGTACCTGCTGAACGACGCACGGGTCGCGGGTACGATTAGCAAGTGGCAGGAGAAGGACGCGTTCGAGCACTGGCGGATCATGCGGGAGGTGTTGCCAGACCCGTTCTGGGAGGCGTATTGAATATGGGGCTGATGGTGTCGGTCCGACCGCGCAGAGGACGAAAAGCAGGATCCGTGTACTCTATAGTAGCGGTGCAATATGGATGCTCAGCTGCAGCTTATCTCCCGAAGGGTGCTGTGCGATGTGCGATGCGACACCACGGCTCGGCATCGATGGCGATGGGCATTGGACGGGCGAATCAGGCAGCGCAGGTTACGCTCCGAGTGCCGCTGTAGGCCCGCTCTCCTCTCATGCTGCATATGGCGCGGCCTACTACCAGCTGCGTATTTGGTGGTTGACGAAGCCTCATGCGTCCATTGGCGGGCGAGCGTGGCAAGTACCCGTCCATATGGCTGTTGCGCTGATGATGTTCCGTGAGCAAGGCAGGGGCAGAGGGACGCGGCGCCAGCGTATATAAGGGAGGGTCCTCACGCTATCCATATCATCAGTCGCTACATCGACATCGCACCCTCCGCAAATCAAATACACCATGTCTGTGAGTACCCAACGGCCCTTCTGTAGGCGTGCAGAGGCGTGGCAGAGGCTGACGCGTTGTTCGGGCGGTAGGACAAGGCTACCTGCGCGAACGTTCAGGCCAACGGCGGCTCCTGCACCTACCCAGCGTGCGGCTGCGCTGAGCCCCCCAAGAGCAAGTAACTGCTCCCATAACCTCTCCGGAACACAGCTGTGCCCGTGAGTACTGGTCTTTACCTCAGAGTACAGCGTGGTCCAGGCTGACTGTGCGGTGAACAGCGTTGGTGCATGACCTTGTCGGGATGGGACGCGTCTCGGCTGGCTAGCGATACTGTGACTTGTAGAATCTGTGGCGATTCAATCATATATACTGCCGTCAACGACAACGCAGTCGTGAAATTCTGCTTGATCATTACGGGTAGATACCGGTTCACGGATGTGGATATCCTGCTGAGCAAGTGCCAGTACTAGTGGAAACTTGAGGTACCGTCAACCTTTGGAGGTCATCGCCTCTTGACTCCATTCGGACCTCAGCTCGCAATTGTTGTATGTCTCGTACAGTGCCTACTCAAGGTACGACACTGCAGAAAGTTGAGGGCATGTGTCACGGTGTCGCAGCGGCTCTCCCACGATTCACGAATGACGACTTCTGCGGGCCCTTCTTCGCCTCGCCGTCCTCTCATGGTTCTCCTTGTCTGAACCCATCATGCTCGCCGAAAAGCCTTCCGAGCTGCATGTTATCGAGGAACAGCACTCGACCGACAGGATACCGCCCCCTGCAGTCGCGGCAGCCGGGCCGACGTGCAGTCGTAGGGCTCGCGCTCTGCGACAAACGCTCCTCATTACTACCTTCGTGTTCTGGACTGTTTTCTTTTACATATGTCGCTCCGCCCGCGGTATCACCCGGGAGCTGGATATCCACCAAGACTACTGGGTCAGCCTGGCATTCAATGCCGAACGCCCTGATTACAAGTTCGTGGGAGACCATAGGGTGCCATTCGGCAAGCTTGCAGAGGATGAATTCTTGTACGTGCCGCCGCGCACATCAGTTGTGCATTTTGAAAACTCCGGCGGTTTATAGAGCGATCCCGAACCCTGCGAGTGCCCTCGCTGCGTCCCGCCAGTATGCGACCAAACCTCACCTTGCGGGATCCGAGGGCGACTACAAGACCGCTACGGACTTCCTTGCTCTCCTCCAACGCGAACTCGGGGTTCCAGTCCCTAGCGCGGAACCCGTCTTCTCCGCAGGGTCCGCTGACTCGAGAAACGCAACGCTCAGCATCACCTCGCTCAATGCGCCCACAGCGTGGATCGACGTCTACTACCCAGTTATGAACACACCTCTCGATAGGAGCCTCCAGATCCTAACTGACAGTGGAGTCACTGTTGTGGAAGCGGAGCTCGAGGAGGTCGCGGACGAGACCGATCCCGAGGCACACCAGTACGCTGACGCTGTACCAACGTTCCACGGCCTCAGCCGCGGGGGCGAAGCTGAGGGTAAACTAGTGTACGCACACTATGGGAGGAAGCAGGACTACGACGAGCTCGAGGCGAAGGGTGTTGACTTGAGCGGAAAGATCGTGATCACTCGGTATGGTGGTATCTTTCGCGGATTGAAGGTAAGCACGCAGCATGCCAATCAGTGTTGCGTTGCGTGTTGAACCGATGGGATTCCGTAGGTCAAGGGCGCGCAGGAGCGCGGTGCTGTCGCTTGCCTTATATACTCTGATCCTCGTGACGATGGAACGGTCACCGTAGAGAATGGCTATGATGCGTACGTCCCTCTGATGTCTTGTATGTACGGTCTAATCGGAGCTGTAGGTATCCTTACGGTCCCGCACGCAACCCGACGTCTGTTCAGCGCGGGAGCACTCAGTTCCTATCCATCTATCCAGGGTGAGATTTCCTGATGCGCCTTCGCATGCCGGTAGCCAACTTTCCTTGCAGCGACCCTACGACGCCAGGATATCCTGCCTACGAGAATGCCACGCGTACAGAGGGCACCAACATTCCGGATATCCCGAGTCTACCGATTTCGTGGGCTAACGCGCAGGTCCTCTTGGAGGAGATCGAAGAAGGCGGGCAGAACAGAACAATAAAGCTAGTGAACCATGGTAAGCACTCATTGATAGGCCAGTGCCTCGGCGAGTCAGCACTGAGTGTCGGTGCTCGTTAGTGGACGACAGGATTATTCCGATATGGAACACATTGGGAGTGATCCCTGGCCATATCAAAGACGAAGTCATCGTGCTTGGCAATCATCGTGACGGTGAGCCGTCTTGTGTGCGCGCTACAAGTTCGTCAATCTCATTCATTCCACCCCCCAGCATGGGTGCGTACCCAGATGGCTGACGACTGTGGATCGTGACGGGCTCACAATGGTTAGGTCATGGGCGCGACCGACCCGTCTTCCGGTACCGCCTCAGCCCATGAAGTCATTCGTGGCCTTGGCGCTCTGCTCCGTCTGGGCTGGAAGCCGCTCAGGACCATTGTGATTGCAAGTTGGGACGCTGAGGAGGTAGGTTTGATCATACTTCGCCTGAGAGTGCTCCTGGCTGAGATGTGCAAGTACGGGCTCATTGGAAGCACCGAGTGGGGCGAAGACTTTGCTGACTGGATCGACGAGCACGTCGTTGCCTACCTGAACCTCGGTATGCATTCTCCCTCCTTTCCTTGTACCCGGTACTGATTCGTACCGCTCGTGAAGATTCATCCGTCTCCGGCTCCCGCTTCTCTGCCTCTGGTTCCCCTTCGCTGGCGTACTTCCTCCGCGACGCCGCCGAGTCAATCGCGCATCCAACCAAGCCTGGTCTGACGCTCTGGGACGCGCGCAACGACCAAGGACCGCTCTTTGGAAAGACCGGAGAGCACTTCGATGCCGAGGCACAGGCGGTCTACGAGGATGAGCTTGCGCAAATGGCCACAGATGACATCGGCGTCGGCGTGTTAGGGTCGGGGAGCGACTATACGGTATTCTTGCAGCGCATTGGCGTACGTATGAGTTTTATGGCGATTCTGGAACGGATCGCTAACATATATGCACTGTAGGTTGCGAGTACGAACAACGGCTTCAGCTCAACGCGGTCTGATCCAGTCTACCATTACCACTCTGTGTTCGACTCGGAGAGGTGGCAGGAATTATATGCTGACCCCGGGTTTTTGCGTCATGTACGATCCTTACCTGTTGTGGAGGGCGGCTTCTCACCGTACGACCTTGCAGATCGCTGTAGCCAAGTTCCTGGGCGTGCAGACACTGCGTCTCGCGGATGCTATTGTGCTGCCGATCAACACCACCAACTACGCCGTACAGCTTGGTAAATATCTGGACGGGTATGTGTTCGTCGCGCGTCTCACAACCAACCTCCTGCTCATGCATACTGTAGTGTTGAGCGACTCGCTGAACGCTCGTCGCTAGATGTAGACTTCTCGCCTCTGCGGGCATCGATCGATGCACTTCACGAATCGAGCGCGGCGCTCGACCAAGAGAAGGACGAAGCGGAGCGAGCACTCGTCCGTTTAGCGAGGCGTATTGCCTTGCGCCGGGCCATCAAGCGTCGCCTGCGTGAGGGATGGTGCAAGCTTCGGAAGGTCTTCCACAAGCCCTGCCAGGAGGATCGGCATGAAGACTTGGTGCACTACCGTGAATACAGGTACATTCCTTCGTTCACTCGTCCGGAGATGCACAAGCGGGAGGACGGCGTCACGAAGACAAAGCCACGTCTAGGGCTTGCACCTGCACGTATGCGCGAGGAGCGCGAGAGGAAACGGCGTGAACTGGAGCCCACCGCTCACTATGGCTGCCATGCGCGCAAGGCTCGCGATGAGGTGGACAAACGTCTCGACCAAAAGTTCTTGCGTGCAGCAGAGCGCGTCCGCAAAGTGAACAAAAAGCTAGCTGGGTTCGAGCGCGGGTTCATCCACCCTGACGGCATCAAGGACCGCGAGTGGTACCGCCATCTCGGTGTTGCTCCGGGGAAGTGGCTTGGTCAGTACTTACTTGGCTTACCTGGTTTGTCGATAGACTCGCATGTCTAACTGTCGTTATCAGGATACGGAGCTACCACGCTGCCAGCTCTTACGGAAGCGATAACGTTCGAGAACAACGCGACGCTGGCGAAGTACGAGGCGGACAGGCTGAAGGTGCTGATCGACCAGCTCTCGGCTGAGATCCGCCCTTGATGGCGAAACTCCGCGGCGGGCGTAGCCAGAACGAGAAGATGTATAAATGATGTGTATGTATTTTGGAATGTACGTGTGTGCGAGTAAGAAGGTATGTCAGGCCATGTGGCTTCTAGTATAGCCTAAATGGCAGAAAATTCGTCGCCTACACGGTTATGTCGGTAGTTGCTTGCGCCGCTACTCACGGCCGATCTGTCCTCAGTCGAGCTGGCGGTTACTCAGTCGAAGGGTCAGTGCGAGTGTGCAGCCGTCCGGTCATCATACGGACGATAAGCAATGTTTGGTATGTACGTACTGACCGTATGGCGTTTGCGAGAAGCATGATCTCGATCGATCGTGTTGCGATTCATACACGCGTGGGCGCTGGTTTGTTCGCGCCACCAACTCAAGTACGACAGTGAACTCGCGTCAAATGCAAACATGTTCTCCTTGTCTAGCGGCATAGGTCGGTTTCTGCGAGGTGTGTGCGAGGTGATTATATGTACTAAGGATACCACTAATACATAACGCAGAATGCAGGGTCGGTGCCATTCTGGTGGTAACTTCAGGCCCTGTGTGACTGGTTCCTAGGATCGGTACTCACACTGTCTATTGCAGGTTGTCGCTGGTCCGCCTCAATGCACTCCGGTCGTGCATCAACCTACGCACCGTGCAGCCGTAACTCAAACTACAGATTCTGATGCCAATACGACGGAGAAAATTATATTAAACGGCAGTAGGACTACAACCTAGCCTAAATGGGCGCCATTGAGGACAGCCTCGCAAGATAGCCCCAAGGCTAGACATCCTCCTGAATTCAAGGCGGTTGAGCTGCAAAGGGTGCAAGTGATTTTGACACCGTTACTTGACGGTGTGTTCTCCCTTTGGTCTAGGGTTCTGGCTGATAATCGCGGTTCCGTAATGTCTCTGCGGACGGGCGCATTCCACCCATTCGCCAGACACGCAGATCGATTAGCACTGGCCACAGAGGACTCGACAGCGACACAAAGGCCGGCGGCCGGTGTCCGCACCGGCGGCGTACGTAGAGCAATGCCTATCTGGGCTCATCGCTGTCATTTCGCACTTGATGTGATTGTTGAAGTGCTCCGTACGGTCATCGCAAGCTCAGGCTCGCCATAAAAAGCTCGCGCTCGCAAACATGGAGGTCTAACGATGCGCTCGATGGGGTTAGTACGGCTTCCAATGTGAGTTCACCAATCTATGAGCGTGAGCTTACGCCTGTCTAATGGTATCAGAAGCACGAGGATTCGATACCACCTGGGTAAGGCATGGCATCGTCTGGGAGAATCTCCTCCCGTCTTCACATAGCCTCGAACACGCGGATCTCTACCGCAGACAAGGCGAAGGCAAGCTCTGGCATGAGGTGACTAGCTTCAGCCAACCGACACGCGAGAAACACGAGGATCTCTGCGGAGTTGTCTCAACGCATTCTCGCCGACGGGAATCAAGGTCGGAACGAAGGAACAGGACCACTTCCGAGCCTGGAGTGTCTTGATGCCGCACGCTAGTGCAGACGCAAGAAGGACACGGAGAGCAGAACGCAGGAACATGAACACGTTGCGGATTCACGTCTCTCACGGAAGGGGCCCATGACACGGCGATGCGTGTTGCGGTGTGCGCTGCACTGCCTCGCGTGGTAAAGGCGTGCTATGCGTTAGCGACTACCGCTAGCTCAGCCGCTCGGGTGTGTTCATGTACCGGGCAGCAAAGAGAGAACTGGCAGAGGTCTCGCAAACTCTCGCTGTACCTCACCCATACTATACGATTCGAAGGAATGCAACCGTCACCTAGACAATATCTTCATTTCACGGGCGAGATACTGCCGCACATGTCGGATGCAAACCACATTAAAATCATAATTCAACAGTCAATATTGCGGGGCGACGATCTCTTACGCCGGGTGACAGACACAGAATACTAACCAGAGGCCACCCACACAGCACACAGTTGACAATATAACGGGGTAGATGCAGAGCACACGAATAGTTGCGAGTACATCCAACTATGTATAAGTACACCAAGGGGGAGCATCCGTGCATATACATCGATACCACAATCAACCGCAATTACGACGCCGTAGACGTGTTCGTCTGCGACGGCGATGGCGCACCTACGGACTGATAGGCGGGCCGCAGGACGAGAACGCCGTCCTTGAGCTGCGCCACCTCCTTCACGAGCGTCGTAAATCTGTGCTTCTTCTCGTCGTCCGTGAGGTAGGGCTGGAAGTGGTGGATGCAATCGCGCGTTGTCGCGTTCGGGGTCTGCCTGAGCCACTCGATAACCGTACGGTCGTCGAGCGCTGCGCCCTGTGGCAAGGACGGGAGCGGCTTGCGTTTCTTGGGCTTCGCGTTCGGGTCATCGCTCGCCTTCCGCTTCTTGTCGCTCGACTTGGCAGAGCTGTTGACGCCGTTCGCCGGAGTGGGACTAGTGGGGGACGTTGGGCTGCCCGCACGGCTCCCACCATGCGCAGGACTGACCGCGCGACTGCCGTTCAGTGATATGGCAGAACTGCCAGCCAGAGGACTCGTGGCGCGGCTCATGCCGTTCCCATCGAGCTTCGGCATCTTCGGGCTCATGGCGCGCTTTGCGAGAGCAGAGTGTCCACCATGGTTAGGGATCACAGGCGAGGTGGGTCGGGAGTCAGATGGCTCCGCCTTCGCCTGTGTTGGCGATTGGGACGAAGTAGGCGTCTTTGTCCCGTTCGTCTGGGACGGTTGACGCCCTGGCTTAGGCTCGGGAGCGATGATGGCGGGGCCCGTGTAGACCGGAATAGGTTCCTCCTCCTCCTCTTCGACCTGGATGCCGTGAGACGCCGTGTCACATGAGCTGCCTGATGCGAACATACCTCACTCGCGTAAGGGTTCTCATCGTCATCGCTCTCATCGTATCCACCATCCTTCTCGAGTTTCTGCAGGGTCTTGCGCAAACCCTTGCCTGCACGAGTAAGAGTCGGCTCGTCCTCGTCCTCAGACTCATCCACATATCCCTCCCGAGTCTTGTTTGCATTCTTGTACTCCTTCTTGAGCCGTTCCTGATGATGGCATATAAGCACAAAGACAATGATTGATTGCCGTTATGAATTACCTCGAGCTCCTTCGCCTCTTCATCGTCCCGGTCGTCCGGCTCCATCTTCTCCTCATCGTCTGCGAACTGCTCCTCGAAGTCCATCTCATCGACGTCTCCCTCTGCACCCAGCTCACGCTTCGTTCTGCGTTTGCGACCTTCGCCGTCCTCATCCTCGTCCTCGTCATCGCCGAAGAGACCGTTCATTCCGTTGTCAACGGTCTTGAGACGGCGGCCGCCAGGCCCGAGACTGGCGCTCGGGATAGGGCCAGTGCTGCCCGAGCGTTCTGCCTTGAATAGAGCAGCGGTCTCTGCTGAAGGTCCCTGACCATTCCGCTTGCGCAGAAGCCAGCGCTCAGGGTCTTGGTTCTTCTTGATGTTGCTCATCTATCATGAGAGCAATGCAGCGTGCTGTCAAGAGAGCCGCGCCGACTACGTACCATTTTCTCCGCCTCTTCCAATGTCGGCACATGGTACTTAGGTTTCTTCTGGAATTTGTACCAACGATGAGCAGGGACGAGCTTGAACGTAAAGTTGTCGGCGGGCATCAACATGCAGTGCGTCTCCGACTTCGAGACCTCCTCCATCTTCCCCACCCAGACCTCGTCGCCCGCAGAGTCCTCCATCACCCATGGGTATCTCTCCTCCCTCCTGAGCTTCCGAACCTCGTCGGGTACCAAGAAGACCTGCCTTGTCTTCTTTTGAAATCGCTTTTTCTGGCCCGCCCTATCCTTCCCCTTATCACCACCCGCGCTCCCACCCTCCCCAGGGCGTATGGGCCGACCCTCCGCGTCCACCATGACGATCCTCCCATCCGGCCCAACCACCGGCTTTCCGTCGGGCCCAAGCATGGGTCCCACAGGTGTCGGCCCCTCGTCGACGGCGCCATCATCGGCCTCTCGGCGAGGCTCCTTCCGGTTGAGCTTCACTGGCGGACGCCAGGTCGCGATATCGACAGCTTTCCGAGAGTCGAACTTCATAACGTCATACTTCCAGCCGTTGAGCTGAGACGAGACCAGTTTGAACTCCTGGAAATCGCCCTCAGGTGGAGGAAACCGCAGGTCGTCATCGTTATCTTGCGATTTCGGAGGAGGTCGTGGTCGCGCAGCCGTGGCCTTAGTCAGAGACGGAGTGCCGTTGGGAGCACCCTCCTTTTGAGGAGAGGCCTCCTTCGGCTTCGGCTTGGGTGCAACCTTTACTTGCTTTTTCTTTGGGTGGAAGAGAAGGTCCATGCCTGAGCGTTTCGGCGCCATCGTTAGGTATGTCTTATTCGTGTGGATTGTCGGAGAAAGAGGGGTATCAGAGGGATCCTAGTCGTCTGCGGAGGGCCTCCTGCGGTATAAGAAGGATAGGTGGGAGATAGGTGGATGATGGACGACGGGTGGTGACGGTCGAGGTCAAAGCATTGTGTGGCGGGAGATGACTATGGCGCGTCTTGTCGAGGCTCCGAGCACAGTGACCAAATCGGGACCAAGCGATCAGACTCACCCAATCTGAGATTCGCGAGGCAATTCACTGGAACGCAAGCGACGACAGCGTGAGTCGATCAGAACGAATGCATCGCGAGTGCTGTATGTACAATGCTAAGTATCTGGCAAACAACAATTGACTTGCAAGGGCTCTACAGATGCGAGGTCCAAGATTTAAGTTAATTACTATAAGCTCGTGGGCGTCGTCACGGTCATATATCGTCCTGCTACCCTACAAACGCGTGTAGGCCGCGTGCAACGCGAGCCTTCGACGCTCACCTCCAACACATGTTCGCGCACGATCCACGCCAGATCCCAACGAGGGCCCACACCAAGTAAGTACCCGTGAGTACCCCCAACCTATTATCGACAAGACGAGAAGAGAAACGCGACAATAGGCGGAGCGCCAATTCTATGACGACGGATCGGCCTTCGTCATTGGCATACCGGGTCCAACAGAGGACCCCGAAGCTAAAGACATTGGTGGCGGGCCAGCACCTGGTGCATACGTGTTTTGCGATGAAGGAGGGCGTGAAAAGGGGTCTTCCGGGTGAGCATGCGAATGAGGGATGGGCGGGTGCATCGAATGATGAGGGGGAGGCTGGCTAGGAGGAGGAGCATGGTGTGGCGGAGGTGGTTGATGTGAAGGTGGGGGGCCTGGCGGACCTGGGGGAGGGCCAGGGTGTGCGGGACCAGGATGTGGATACGAAGGGACGCCGACGGGCGGTGGACCATGAGCATACATGACGCCCGGTGGTGGCGGAGGACCCCCAGCATATGGGGGTACCCCATGTCGCAAGGACTCTACTTCGTGGCGCAGTATGTCTATCTCACGTTGCATCTCGTTGACAGTGTGCTTGAGATTACCGATGAAGTCGATGGCTAAACGACAAACGCCACAAAGACCACAAAGAGACAGTGAGCGATTATCGCAATGCGCGTTCAGAACAAACATACCTTTGCTCAAGATCTCCCACTTGCTCGCCTTCATTCCTCGGTCTGCTGGGAGGTGCTCGCGTAGCTCGTCGAAGAGTTCTTTCATCTCCTTTCTCCTCTTCCGTTCCGCGAGTTTGTGGGATACCCGCAGCTCCGGAGAGCGCGAGTACGGCGTAGATCCTTCCTTGACTGTATGGAGGTCATCGTGCCCCATGGGTTGGTCTGCCGTGCCTGCGCCAGACGAGGGGCCGGCAACATTGGCGTCTGATTGACTCGCGCCGCGGACACGCGAGGGGGGACGAGAGCGTGACCGGAGGACTCGCGTCGGGCCCGTGGAGGGCGGGGTCGACAAATTTTCTGGCGGGATATTGGAGGGAGGCATACGACGATCTGGGGCGAAGGAGACTGGAGGCATAATGGCAAGGGGGTCGTAGGGGTGCGATGGAGGACCCGCCATATTAACGTTGGCCTCGCTCTGCATTGCAGCCTGATCTTGAGGGTTGGCAGGCCACGCGAAAGTAGCGATGCCACCAGGAGGTCGGCCATGTGGCGATTCGCCGGAAAATGCCGGCGAGGGCGTGGACGCGCTCAACGTCGAGCTCGCGGCAGAGTCTCGTCTCTCGCCTCCCCACCACGGCCCTCCGCTTCCCCCACCCACCCGCGCGTCTCCAGACGTGATAGAATGTCGTCGGTCGCTCAAACTCAGTTGCTCGATTTTGTGCGTGTCAAACGCCGACCCGCGCCGCTTTGGCGCGGGCATGTCGCCGTCAGTGATGCTACTCGCGGCCCCAGACCCAGAGCCAGCAAGCAGCGGATCCATCTCCTGCTTCCCAGGCGAGGGCGTATCGTGTTCAGCGGATATCTTGCGTTTCGTGCCTTGAGGCCACCCTGGTGAGTGTCTGTCCCGGCTCAAAGTTGGCAACCCAGCCGCGATGGAATGTCGCCGCGCGCCGTATCCCACCACCCCTGCCGGCTCACGGAAGGACTGCAAGCGTTGCAACCCACCACCACGTTCCTGGGAGGGCCCATGCTCGCGCGGATCAATATCCATGTCGTCACTCCCCTGCGCCCTGCCGCTGCTAGGCTCTAAACACGGAATCGTGAATTGGCTGAGCTGCAATGCACGTGGGCGCCAGCTTTACCTCTAATTATACCTTGTTTTCTGCCGTCACGTCCACTTCTCCCAACATCACTCTCATGCTCTGGTGATATGCTGTCCGTCCCGGCTGGTCTCTTACCCGCATCAGCAGACGCAGATCGCGGCGGTCGGCGGGGCGATGCTCTGTTGCTCTCAGGCGGGGGCATACTCGCGTCGCCAAATCGGAACGGGGATGGTGCGCGGTGTGGATTCGGAGGTGGTCGAGACGCATCGTGATACAGCGTCGATGGGCCGAAGCTGGGACTGGGAGGGAAGCTGGGCCGTCTGAAGGATGGCCGGAGGTTGTTCAACGGCGCGCCATTGGCCAAGTGTGTGGGAGGGGATGGTCCAGCGTGCAGCGAGGGGTCGGTGATGGATCCTCTGCGCTGGTTTTGGAGGTATTCGAGAGGAGCGAGCGGCGTGACGGGCGAATATCGGGAGGCGAGAGTAGGTGTGGATGTGGAAGGAGGCTGGGAGGCGGTGCCGGGAGGAGTAGGGGTTGGGCCGGAGTCGGATTTGGAGGAGTGGGCGGTGCCCGGGCGATCCATGCGTTGGCGACTCGGACGAGCGGGGGCTAGAGGGGGCGGTGGGGATGAGCCGGGGCGGAGGCAGCTTTAACGGAGGACGCGTGCACGGCAACTTGCAAGGATGGTTGAGAAGAGACTCAGACGCGTGGCTGCCATCCCTCCCACGTGGCAAACCCTCTTCCGCAAATGGCCACATTGTTTGATTCTCTCCTTTTCGCCCCTCATCTTTTCTCCGATTCAACGGATAGCGCGCGCCTCTACTACATCTCCTCAGAACTCGGCCCTCTTGTCAGACAGACTCCCCCACACCCTTCCGCGACACAGTATTTCCATACCATACTGGGTTACCTCGCCCACCCGCAATATATCAATCTTCTTGTCACTTCTGTGGTAGCTCTGATCTTACCTTGCCACGAGAGAAGCCGCCACTCGCGCTCGAATCTTGCAATTATTCTGTGGTAATCGCTAGCCTGTGCCATCAGAATAACGACGACGAGCATCGGCACATGGCTCGCCTTCCATTCGATCCTCGGCGGTACATGGGGGATTCGCGGGACGAACGCAAACACATCGCCACCGCACCACCTCCAGGGGCCCTGGCGTGTTCATCTTTCCCGCGCAGGTAACATGAACGTCCTATTCGCCCCCTACATGCACCGTGCATCAAGCTCAATCAATGTGAGGCCCGCCATAGACGGATGTCTTGGTGGCACGGTCGGGTGCAGACCGAGAGCGAATAGAACGCGCAGAAGCACTTTGCAGGCTGCGCAAGCCATCGTCTGAGCCAACAACACTACAAAGAAATTCTCCTTTCCTTTCGACGAAAAAGGGAGGTGGAAAGGATAACTCATCCTTTTTTACCTGCCAAAACGGGCGAAATCCTCCTTTTGAATGCCTTTCCGTTGTTTTTACGTTTCGGGAAATGCATAGAAAAGTGTAGTTTCTTTGCAGTGCAAAGTGCACAACAAAACGTGTTGACAGAAAGCGACGTCCCTGCATTACTGTAGTATAAAGACATGTCCATAGCCCACAGTTAGTTACGGCCGCAGGGCGGTGTGCATCAACGTCTGCCTGCTGCTCTCGCTGACAGGCACGTAGCGTACGGGCTGGACAGCCTTGAGACTGTTCCTGGTCTTGCGTACTCCGTCCTTCCCGGCTTGCGCCTCCACGTAGAGCGCCTCTGCCGCGTCATCGACAGAGACCATATGTCTCACCCAGGGTTCGTAGTCCAGGACCGCGGCTGACAAATTGCACAGTACGTCGGCAGGGACTTGGATGTCCTCCAACATGGAGAGCACTCGCGCGGTGTGCTCTCTACTGGGGTAAACGCTATCGTGTAGGCCCGTGAGGAGGCTCCACGCGGACAAATAGTGCGACAGGACAGTTTCCATGACGGCTTGGTCCTGGTGATAGAAGGATGTGTTAATGGGTGTGGGGCCCGCTGTCGAAGCGTCGTTGTGCAGTATCCTGTATCCTAGTTCATCATTCGCTGTACCCGTGTCAGCAGTCATGGTATCCTGAAACTTCACAGTCAGGCACGTCCGCAATCTCCAGTAGGAAACGCACCACGAGGTCGCCCAGTTGATTCCTGCGTAAGTGACAGTCGGCGAAGGAAAGTCCGCCGTGGAGTGTATCGAGAGAACGAAGGCGATACAGGTCTTCTCTTTTGTTTTCGTGCGGCGACTCGAGAGAAGACTGATCATGCGAAACGGACGCCTGTTGGCTACCGGTGTCAAATGCAGATGGGGGTGATATCGGAGAGCTTGGGCTGCTGAACTGTAATTGCAGGAGGGATTGCCTGAGATCCGGACAGAGCACAGGAAGATCTGTCGAGGAGCCTCCAGCGTATCCGCGTGGTGTTCCCGCTACACGCTTGTACAGCCGCGAGACGGTGGATCGCTCTAGAGGTTGCTGTTCCAGAATAGCGACACATTGTAAATAGGATGTAGCGAGTGCCGGCGCCGGTGGTTGGAAGACCAGGATATCTTGAAGAGGAAGGTCCGCTACGGGAACTAAGGACACGTCTACGCCGTAGCCAAACTAAATGATGGAAAGACACACGGTAAGAGCGATGATCACACACCATTGCATGTCATGACGACCGGGCGGCGACATTCCCTTATGATATTAATCAGGGACGGCCAGAAATTCGCATCGCTCTCGTAGAGCACGTCTACCTCCTCTATCAGCACGATAGACTGGGAGACCGGCGGAGGTTCGGACGAGCGAGTGGGGGGCTCGGTGGCCGCCGGGGTTTGAGTTTGGCTCTGACCTTCCTCGTCCAGGCCGTTCTCCGAGTCGATCCGCTTGAAGACGCGTTTACGACTTGGTGCCGTCTGGCCGGCACCTCCACTGGCTAACACGTCCGGATCTCGTGTGGCCACGGACTCGAAGAACGTCCTCTGCTGCCGCTGTGTCTGCTGTACAATGTGGTTCTTACCGACGTCCCCTATCAGCTTGTTCAGCGCCGCGCCACTCCGCTCTCCAACACCCGGATACACTTCGAAGACGTCCCACCCCAGTTCCTCTGCACACGCGTACACCGCGGCGGTCTTACCGCACCCAGACGGTCCGGTCAACAGGATGGTGTTGTGAATTTGATTGCCGAACTGGGCAGCACGGTACGAGAACTTGGGAACCCCGTCCGCTCCCGGGGCTGTTGTGCTTGCAGTGGGCTCCAGGCAGACAGGTTCTTCGACTTCTTCAGCGACACGCTGCAGCCGCGAGTAAGCCTGCTGACAAAACGCGAGGTCATCTTCATCCTCGACCTCACGGCCGGGATCACCGGCCTCAGGGTCGTCGTCCCGTTCCTCGTACACGATCCAGGAATCGTCTGGTTCCTCCGAGTCCATCCGCCGCCGTTTCCTGCGCCGGTCCACTTGACGGACGACTTGCGGTCTCTTCGTACCTCGTGGCTTAGCGGCCGGCTGCTTCTTCTTGCTAGTGCGATTCTTGCCCCCGGTGCCACGCGAGCCTTGTGAGGACGCGGGAGTGTTCTCGATGTGGAGCCTGAGTGCAAGTAGCCAGGAACGCAGGTACATTGCCCGATCTTCATTTCCAAGGACCTCGTCAGCACGCCGTGGGCGCCATTTGTCGGTCCAGAGCTCGTGTGGCAATAACGAGGGGTCTGCCTCGTGGGTATCCCTTGATTGTATCCGATATACCAACCGCTCGATAGAAGGGTAGGACTTGTGATGTGCTGGGATGTCAGTCAGAATGCTAGATGCAGCCTCTGAATCATGGGAGACGGAGGGGCTTCCGTCATCCACACTGCCTTGCGCAGCCAGATCGGATGTCGTAGTCGTAATCATTGGAGGGGAAACACAGGGCGATGTTTCGTCACCTTGAGCAGGACTATCCCAAACGACCGGTTCATCGACCGAAAGAGGCAGCTCGGCGACGTCAGCCTCGAGGTCTAGGCGAATAGCTTTGAAGCGGCGTTCGAATGGACACGGATATGTGATGAAATTTGTCTGATCTGCCCGGACGTGCTGGCAGTCGCGTGCAGGGTAAGGGACGACTATGCCCCTCCTATTCAGACGTTGCAATGGCGAGGAACCGCGGGCGAGAGCATCTGACGAAGCCGAAATGACCGGAGGAGCTCCGCGTGGCATAAAGATTGAATAGAATGGCTTGTCGGATACTCGGTTCACGTTGTTTGGGCGGATCGGACTGGAGTCGACGACGATGGGATCATCACGACTTTCCCCTTCGGAGATTGCTTGGGAGCATTCGGGTGCAGAAGCCACGGATTTCGGCATGGGGGGCTTCAGACGACGCTTGGTCCGGGTCCGAGCTGTCCGTTGCCTGCCTGAAGGACAGCGTTCGCGCTTGACCTTAGGAGGATATGCGGCCACGTAAGGTGTTACTCACTTTCGGCACCAAGTCCTTCGTTTGTCGCATCGCTCAGGGTATCCGCATCTGTGGGGACGGGGCTAGACGAAGTCTCCACTACCCCCACAGCCTCCAGGTCACTAGATTGCGCATCTTCAGTGCCCCCTCCCGCGACGCTAGCAGTCTCCGAGCTTGGTGATGTAGGCCTCGTGGCCATAACCTTCGCTGGGAAGAGATCAAAAAGGGTGCGTTGTCCTGCCTGCAAACACGTTAGTGGAGCTGTGGCGCTCGCTCTCTCGTGTAGGGGTTGAGCCTGACTGACCCCTTTCGACTTCGCGCTCCTACGTGCCGCTGGTTGTTTCTTTGGGTGGCTCATGATGTTGCTACGAGATGCAGTCTAATTCTCCGAGATAACGGGATGAGGAAGCCGGGTAGCGGGGGGACGTGGCTGGCGGTGGGCGTGGTGAGTCGAACAAGAACGCGTCGCGCGAATTAGACGCGTCTCACGCGAAGCGATCGCAATCCCATCAGATCCGCATCGGGCTTCGGCACTCCGTGAATCGCTCGTGTGGCGCGCGCCGCGCCTGTGGCTGAGCAATCTCCTCACCCCCGGCCTCCGCGCCTCATGGCAGAGAACCACATCCTCCTTCCTCGAGCTGCGGCGCAGGCCCCAGAAATTTTGAGATTGATATCAAAGGAGTATCTAGGTATGTGTCGGTGCTGTAAGCTACTGGATGCCCTCAAAATTTGGCAGATCTCAATGGCACTCACTATGACATTCTGGATGAGCTGCCCACGCCTCTCGAGTTTTCTCGATTGGTCCATGTCTCCAGGCCGGTGCTAATCAAGGGTGGGTGTGCTTACGTGGCAGAGAATCCGGTTCAATTTCACAATGCCTACATGCAGCCAGTGAGATGCCAGAAGCGATTTCTCTCTGGACAGACGATTATCTCTCACAACGGATGAAGGACCGAGAGATGTCTGTTGCGGTCACGCCGACTGGGTGAGAACATGGTGCGGATGGTAACGCGACTTGTGCTCACTCTTCCAGACTAGGCGCGCTGATGCAATTACGCACGGGCGCGATGGCCGACTGTATTTCGCCGAGCCTCGCGTAGACAAAATGACAATGACTACCTTTCTTAGGAAAATAGGCTCAGGTGCGTCCCACATGGCGCACGATGAATACCGTGAACTGACCGCCCCCCAGGCCCGTCTCAATCGGAATCTTCGAATACAGAAGTGTGTTACCTTCAGTCGCAAAACGGCAACATGTACACCGGGCGCTACTACGATCTGTCTAGTGATCCGGACCGGTCAGAATTCGAGCCTCTCCGAGAGGATGTTCCCAGTGAGATAGCATGGTGCAGCGAAGCCCTTAGTAGGTAGACTGGAATTTTTTTGGTTTGTCTATCGGCTGATGTATCGATGAACAGACCGGTGTCCGGACGCCGTTAACCTATGGATAGGCAATAGTGCGAGCGTGACAAGTGTGCACAGCGGTATGAAATGCGCACCGGCTTATACGCACCGGCTGAGAGGCGTACCTCAGATCCTTACGAGAACATCTATTCCGTCATCCGCGGGGCGAAGCACTTCACATTGTTTCCGCCCACCGAAGGCTGGTGCCTAATGGGTCCGTCGGCTCGAGACATCCCTTTGCTAACCATCGATGCTTACTACTGTGTTCTCTGCAGAACGCAGCTATCCGCATGCTCGCTACGTCCGCTCTCCAACCACTTCGCAACTCGAACTCGTCCCCTCACCGCCTACGGCGCCTGAAGTGCGCTGGTCTTCAGTGCTTGATCCGACCGATGCTGCGGCCCTTACTCCAGAGGCGCATCCGATTCATATCACCGTTCGCGCGGGAGAGACGCTGTACCTTCCAGCTAGTTGGTGGCACTACGTCCGCCAGTCGGAAGTCACTATTGCTGTCAACCATTGGTATGACTTGGAAGGCCGTGGAGCGTCGTGGGTATGGCTGAATCTACTCAGGGGGTTGAGTGACCCTCCCTCGGGGAACGGAGACATGGAAGAGACATCACATGTGACGTATTGATTTCGCGGAAGGACATACTACATTAAATATGCGGGCGACCACGTCGACCGTTCATGGCAGGCCATGGCGAGCTGGTTCTGAGCCGCTTAAATGCCGACGTACCTGCAAGCTCAAGACAGACAAAACAGCCCGACAACAGCGCCGTATCGAGTGAGTGAATGGCGCATTCCAGACCGGACCTGGTACAGGCGGTGGCCCATCGATGTCAAGTTCGGTGAAATTGTCCGCAGAATGACTGCGTTCATTTCTCTACTGAATGAACAGTTGGTCATACCGACACGCGGCACCTGGGAGCTACATCGATATATGCCGTTTGGAACGGAAGTCGTAAAACGAGCGACCAACCTGGCCATTGTCCACAGGCGTTTGTGGGCGGCCCGTAGTGCAATGCATCTGTCGCTCAAGCTCGGTATCTCAAACGAATGGAGCAAAGCCACGCGTGGCCAGTCCACACGAAAGTCTCGTGGGCGTGAGATGTTGTTGACACGGTGAGGCAATCCGTCCCTGGGGATTGGGCCATTCAGTACATAGTTGTGAGGCCCTTGGGACTCCGCGACTATGTGGGGCTTTGAGTCAGGGCTCGTCTTATGTGTGTCCGTTCGAATTCATAGTGTCTAATTCTTCCGGCCATCGCAATAGACTTGCTGACATGATAATCGCTGCGCACCTTATATGGGTGTGGTAATGCGGCTGTTGTATAGGCCAAGCGGAGTGAGGCGATGGTGCCGGGGCAGGGAAGGCAGGTACGCAAAACGGGTCACCTGTGAGGAACTGGAAAGCAGCAGCCCTGGGTCGCGTGTCAGACAAACGCTGTGAGGATGCGTTGTCTAGCAATAACTGAGACATATCAGCTGCACACATTCTCAACCCATCGCTTGGGGTGACGTACAATATACAGCGACGTCACGATAATAACCGTTGGCAACCGCGCACGCACATTACCCAGTTTCACGAGGTTCACGGCCAGGCTCGTCGCTCCAGGCTCAATTATTCTCCGGGTTGACGGGAAAATTTATGTGATTCCAGTAGACTACAGTGGAGCAAGCACCAGCGGCGAGCGAAAGAATGGGCCCTTGCCTGGTGCTAGGGCGATGAACGAGCATGTAATCCCATCGGGCGCTAACCTCAGAATGGATTTGTTGTTGGATCTCGATCGTCCATACGGCACGTGAAAGAGATCTTCCTCGAGTGCTTGAGCGTAACGGAAAGCATCGTCTCTTCCGCTACTCGATACAAAAGGGTGAACAACTCATCTTCAGCACATATGGCGAAGGACAAGAGCGAGAAGAAGGACAAGAAGAAGAAGGAGACGAAGGAGGTATCCGAGACGGTCGAGGAGCCGAACGTCGGCGAGGACGTTGACATGGAGGATGTGGAGGTTGCAAAGGTGAGCCAAGGTTTTTAAAGCTAGGTCATGCGTCCTAACAGGGAACATCAGGCTGAGAAAAAGGCCAAAAAGGACAAGGAAGAGATAGTCATCCCCTTGGAGGACCTATCGCCTATAGCGCATCCCCTGGCGCAAAAGAAGCTGTTGAAAAAGCTACACAAGACAATTAAGAAGGGTACGAAGGACACACTGCTTAGTAGAAATATAGGCTGACTTTCGCGCAGCCTCTAAGCACAGGCAAGTGAAACGAGGTGTCAAGGAGGTCGTGAAGGGAATACGGAAAGGAGAGAAGGGGTATGTCGTGCCTTACCGCTCTACCCTATAACCACCGACACCATTCATCCCGCAGCCTCCTGGTCCTCGCCGCAGACATCACTCCCATAGATATCATCTCACATTTGCCTGTTCTCGCTGAAGACGCGAACGTCCCGTATGTCTTCATCACGTCAAAGGAAGAGCTAGGACACGCGAGTGCCACCAAACGCCCGACAAGTTGCGTGATGGTATGTCCAGATTCCAAGAAGAAGGCCAAGCGAAAAGACGGCGAAGAAGAGGAGAAGGATGACGAGTACCGAGAGCTGTATGAGGAGTGTTGCCGAGAAGTGGAAAAACTAGACCAAAAGGTGGTCTTTTGACTGGGTTATGTCGCTTACTTCCGCTCTGGTCCTACGCACTGCTCTCCCGTGTAAACTATGCACTCGCGATTTGTATATTTAGCTCTGTCTCTGCTCAGACATATTCGTGTGCTCGGTCCATGAGCTGCAGCCACGTCACGGGAGCCATGGAGATCGAGATGTAGGACGACCGCTCAAGCGCTTTCCCAGTGTCTGCCACCACATCTCCCCCCTCACTCCTTCCGCTGTCAGATCCTCCTCACTCCCCTAACTTCCACGTTCTTCTCTGGAATGGCTGCTGCTAAATCCAAGACTTCCTCTGCCAATGGCGCAAGCAAAAAGGCGAAGCCCGCTGCCATCTCCGCGTCCAACGGAAACAGCGCCAATGGGAGTGTCAGCCCCGCACCTGCACCCGCGACGCCAGTGGAGGCACCCTTCGAGTTCGCTACTTACGGACCTGGAAAGCCCGAAAAGTCGGCCTACGAGAAGGAGCAGGAGCAAATAAAAGCTCAAATCGACGCGCTCCAAGCGAAAGTGGTACGTGTCTTGGTCCTGGCCTGCTCAGCCGCGGTCTCACGTCGCTTCGTACGCTGGGCAGTCTGCTGTGAGGGAGAAGATCAACATCGCCACCAAGCCCGGTGGAAACAACGACAAGAGGAACGCCCTTCGCGCTGAGCTGGACAGCACCCGGGACCAGCAGTCGACAACCAAACAGTCCCGTGCTAAGGTGTTTGACCAGCTGAAGGTCATTCAGGAAAGCGTGCAGAAGAAGGTATGGCATACTATTCGACGTCATGTCTTGACAACCCATCGTTATTCGTTTGGGTAGATCAAGGACTTGAATGCTGCAAAGGCGAAGGCTCCGTTCAAGACTGTCGATGAGGTCGACGACCGGATTCAGTATGTGGCCGCTCTGTGTTGCACCCTGCCGTGAGTTTTGACCACGTACGCACAGACACCTCGACAGACAGGTCGACTCTGGCAACCTTAAACTTGGTGACGAGAAGCGTGCATTGGCTGAGATCAGTCAGCTGAAGCGCACACGCCGCATCGTCGAGGGCTTCCAGGCGGAGCAAGAGTCCATTGAGTCTGACCGCGCTCGCGCTGACGAGCTTCGCAAGCAGCTCGACGATCCCGAGGCCAAGGCCGCATCCGAACGCTACGATCAGCTCAAGGCCGAGCTAGACGAGATGAAGAAGGAGGGCGACGAGCTCGCTGCAAACCGCAATAAGCTGTTTGACGAACGCAACAAGCATTCCGCGGACCTGGACGTCCTCTATGCCCGCAAGCGCGAGTCCGCGCAGCGCTTCCGTGACGCCAACGACAAGTACTTCTCGAAGGTCAACGAAGAGCGTGCGCGTCGCGCAGAACGTGCCAGGGCACAGCGGGCTGCTGAGGAGGAGGCGAAGAAGAAGGAGCTTGCTGAGCAGATCCGGGAGGAGGCGGAGGTGCCTGCGTACCAGACACAGATCGAGGACTGCCAAACCCTCGTGGACTACTTCTCGGGCAAGACGCCCGCTGCGACGTTGTCTACGGAGAAAGAGGAGAAAGCCGTCGTGGGCGTACCGAAGCTCGAGATCCGTAAGGTGGAGGCAGCCCCAGGCGAGGGCTTGGTCGCTCGGAAGAAGAAGGGCGATGACGAGGGAGACTACTTCGTCGCCAAGTCACGGAAGAGTCAGAAGGGGCAAAAGGGGGCCAAGCCGACGCCAGCACCTGCCGCAGAAAGCCAAACGAGCGACGCATCGAGCAGTCAAGGCCAGCTGCACGTCCCCCTCCCCACGCTATCAGCGCTTCTCTCGCTGTCGATCACGCCGCCGACGTCCACGGCCGACGTCCCTCGCGTTGTCGAGGACCTAAAGGCCAAGAAGGCATGGTTCCTAGAGAACCAGGCGCGTGTCACGGCCGAGAATAAGCAAAAGGCGGAGGCACGTATTCAACAGCTCATTGGCAAGTCGGAGAAGGTAGACGTGCCTTTACCCGACGAGCTCACCCCTCCAAACGGCGGAGGCGAGCATCCTGCTGAGCCTGCACCCACACCGGCCTCCACAGACGCGCCCTCAACAGCTGTACCCAACGAGGCGGTCGTCGACAACCTCGAGGGTGTGGAGGAGGAACAGAATGGCGAAGCTGATCATTCATAGCGATTGCAGGGCACGACATGGACTTACTACATTTGTCGATTCCGTGTATACGCGCAGCGACATTTACTACTCATACACCTTTGGTGAGATTTTCGAGGGCGTGGTATCGTATTACGGAGACTCCCCATTCATCCGAAGACCATGGAGATACATTGCTGGAGTACGACAAGTGAGAGAGCAGTGCCAGTGAGCAACAAAGGGAATACAGCACGTGAACCAGGTAGTCAACAATAATTAACGAATCGCACGAAAGCAAAGCACCAAGCTATTAAGGCGAGTGTTAGGATAGGCGTCCTTGACAGCACTGCAACAGAGGGTAGGGCGCGTCATTAAAGGGAATTCTCTGTTTTGACAGGCTCCGGGGAGTTCTCTGGTTCACTGCTCGAAGGCGGTGTCGCTGAAGCACTGTGGAGACCAATCTGCTCCGGTGGGAATGGCGGGGCGTCGAAACTGCCAGAGCCTGACACGTAGTCGGGGAACGAAAGGGCAGACGGGTGCACGGGCATCGACTCGTCGTGCGAAGGCGATGTGTCCATGTACGACAAGGATGAGAAAGCGTCTGCTCCGAACGTGTTCGCTGACGGATCGAGCGAGTTCGACGCAAACGTGTCTTGTTGCAGCGCCGCAAGCATGCTCGACGTCGTCGGAGTATGCGCCATGACAGGATGGTGGACCTCGAGGTGTTGTCCAAAGTTCTCCTGACCAGGCATCTCGGGGGACATCGTGAAGAAGTTCTGCTGCATTACGGGCTCCACGGATGCCGCCACCGAATTTGTCGACAAGGCGACGCTCCTAAGCACGTTGAGAGCGATCCAGTCACTATGAGGGATGTCAGCGTTGATCAAGGTGGGGTGAAACAATATCACGTACTCGAGGAACAGCTTGAGGATCTGGAAGGCGCCAAATGCAGGGTCGCTTCGGATAGTCTGGACGACACAATTGTCAAAACAACCGGTTGCATAGCAGCGACGGCAACATACCAGATCCCTCATAACCTGGCTTGTAACGTATCCCCAACGAATAAGCACACTCCTCGAACTCATCGTTCCCCGCTCCTGCTCGCCACCTCTAGAGCCCATGAGACGCTCACAGCACTTATCCGCCCACGACATCACGTCTGGCACTGGTGACGTGCTCTTCAAAAGGCCATCCAAGAGCGCGACAAACTCTACCTCCAGGAGTTGGACGAGGTCCTCGTGTCGGCAGTTGCAAACTAACGCAGACTGGTTGCGGACCGACTCAAAGTCGACCTTACTCCAGGAGCGCCGCATCTCGGCGACTTGCTTCGGGTTTGTGAGCACGGTCGTCAGTGCCTGTGTCACCTGGTAGATATCCAGGAACCGTACTAAGACATATAGTAGGTGAGAGACCGGTCGTAGATAGGCGGAGGATATACGTACGAACTAAATGACCAAAGCGCGCCCCCAGCTCGACCTTGGGCTCGACGAAAGTGTTGCCGTAGCCCTCGAGAGCGACCAAAAGTATCTTCTCCATCTTGTTGGCAAGCTGTCGTAGGCCACCCAGAGATGCCGCCGGGATTGGTGTCAGCATTTGCGAACGGAGCTGCTCCAGGATTTCCTACACGAGCCCCTCTATCAGCACATCGCATCGACCTGCCGGCCAAGTGGACGCCTTACATCGTAGACTATCGCATCGGCCCTGGCCATCAAGCCCGCTACCGCGGGTGCGTGTACGATCTCGCGATGGCTCCCGGAGAGGTTAGACCAGAACGTCCGCAGATGCAGCTCGAACTGGTCGAACCGGTATGACCGGACGCTGTCGAGCAGCGCGTCGAGGTGGTCTTGGAACCAGCGCCACACCTCTCTGGCGGCAACGCTATGCGGTGAATTGGAGGACCCTCCGACTGCCTCCTCGATGGAAGGGAATTGGGGAAGCTGCCGCACCGATATTGACGTCGATGCCACGAGCGTCAAAGGGTTGCTCATATCGCCCGCGGGCGACTGCGACGGGACGCTTAGCGTCGGCTCCGCCTGACCAGGATGCCGTCGTATCGACGCCTGTGGCGGGAACGAACTCGTCGGCGGCCGCTGAGACGCCTGAGCCATCGCGAGCAGACTGCTTGCAGTCGGCGTCTTCTCGTCCGCGAACAACTGGGGGTTCTTCACGCCATTCGCCAGCTGCAGCGAGTTCCGCTTGGAGACCTGACCTGAACTCGGGCCCTCCGAATCCTCGTCATCTTCGCCATCTGAATCACCTCTGTTCAGACCCTCTGTCGCCTCAGTCGATGCGCGAGCAGCGTTGACGGCCGCCTGCGCCGCAGTGTTGTTGGACTTGCGGATGTAATCCTGCATAAACTCGGCCTCCGCCGATGTGGCAGGTCGGATGCCGCAATCTGACATGGTGGCGGCAATCAGGGACTTTGTTGACTGAAGCATGATCAAGGCAGAGACGTACAATGATATTTACTGTTCCCTCGAACACCCAACCGTCTTGTTTTGATAGTGGGGAAACACAGCCTGATGGCCTTTCCAAGAGTGGCGGTGTTGATATGTGGGATACCGTACTGGTCACAGACTCGGCGGTACGAGAAGTACAAGCCCTGACGAGGGACGTTCCCGTCGGGGTACGGGGCGTAGTTCGCAGTCAACCTAGAATGATAGGATCGAACCTCGTGGGACGGGGCAAAAGCGGACACACGTACCATGCCTGCACAAAAATCTGCTTCGCCCGGTCGGATGCACTCGTCGTCGTCGCTGCTCGCACGTTGGCCGCAAGCTTCTCTAGCGCGTGGTCAGGGCTCAGCGTCATGCGACCAAACGCTCCAGTGGTGTGCACGGGCTCGCTGTGCCCCATCATATGCTGTCCCCCATACATCGGATGATAGTCGTTCCCCGCCGGCCCCAGGTAAAGAGAAATGTCTTCCGTCTCGCTGGAGGACGAGTGGACGCTCTCGGTATCGCGAGGATAGGGAGAGGCTGCGACGCGCGCGTGGATGTGCGTGCGTCGGAGATGCGCCTTCAGGGACGGGTTGGAGAGGTTGTGGTTGGGAGGGGAATCGCCAGGCGTGATGATATCGGAGCCTAGTGAGTAGGCCGAGGAGTGGGACGCGTCTGAGGGATTGCGAGTGTGATCACCCGTGAAGGAGTTGGTGGTATGGAAAGAAGCGCGGTAGAGGTCTTCGGATGACGGCGGCATCATAGCCGATGCGCGCAAAATGGCACCCTGAGAAGAGGTGGGGCGCGAGCCAGGGGAATTGGCAGAGGAGTTGGACGAGACCGAGTTGGAGCGGGAGTGGGGGTGGCCGGCGTTGGGTATGAGGTCGAAGGGGACGTTGGCCATAAGCTGGAGATTCACAGCGGCCATAAAGATAAGGAATGCTGGATATGGTGGGTGGTAAAGACAGACGGCGTCGCGCGCGGGCGGTGGAAAAAATCGAAGGGCGGGCCAGCCGTAGTGGGTGAACGAGAGTGGGGGAGCGTATTAGTATTCAGGCGCGGCCAGAGGGGCAGGGAGAGAGAGCAGATGGTGATGATCTGAGGTGATGACTGGCAGTGGCCGCCCGCCTCGACCAGCGGCGGAAATGGAACGGACAAAGTGGAAGAGACCCCGGGGATGAGAACACGGCAAACTGAAAACGAACGGGAGTGGCCAGTTGGAGGCGACCGAGTGAGAGGCAGTTCGGATCTGCTCAGCGGGAGATGCGCACACAGTCGTCCGTGGTCAAGGCAACTCCCTTCCTCCGCCTTTTCAGCCACCCCCCCGGCGCCAACCCGGCCCGCCCACAACACCGCACCCCCAACGCTGCCTCCATTCCCCTCGCTTGCCATTGTCCCACAGGCTCCATTATATACAAACAACCTCCCTCACGACCCCTCCCCACCCATGTACATGTACTGCCTGAACCGCTTGCGCAGCTTCCCCTCCGTCCCCGCCGCCAACCGCCGCCCCAAGTCCACCCACGACCCGACCGTCAGGTCCGCCAAGCCATACGGCACGTACTTGCCCCCCTTGTCCACCTGCGTCACATTCCGGAGTGCCTTCGGCAGATGGTGCAGCGGTACCGGGTACGCCTCTGGCTCGCTGCCCGGCGGCGGGTGTAGCGCCGCCCGCGCAAACGTCAGGTACTCCAGCTTCACTTTGGGCGCGTGTTTCTTGTTTGCGCTGTCTAGATCCGGCAGATAGTACTGTACACATCTGTCTCAGCCTATGTTCTTCGGCCACAGTTGACAGACGAACGGTCAACCCACCTGCGCATAGCCCAGAGGCGTCCACAGCCTATTGGTGCGTGACGGAGATTCCGGATTGGCATACCACCGCTTCGCCACGTCGCACCGCCCGGCGTCTTCGTCACACAACGTATGTCCTGGCTGCAGAGCAGGCGCGTAAGGCGTTCCAGTCGTGTTGTAAGCGAATATTCGGAAAGAAGGCAGGTACGGGTTGGGCACGACCGATGGCGAAACATTCACAACCGCATAGTCGTCGTACGTCGAATTTCGCTTCGCTTTGGGCAGATCTTCGAAATCCTTGAGCAGGCCATGGTATAACTGTCTGTTCTTCTTCTTGCCCTCCGTGTGTGGGCCACCGATTGTGTCGGACGTCGCGATATCTTTGCTCTGCTTACTGCGGATGTTCTCGGCATCCAGAAAGAAGAACTGGTGCAACATCATCAGAACCGTCAGACAGGAATAGGTCGAGGCCCTACGTGGTCCGCGTTCATGTGCTAACACGAAGGAAGATTAATATGATTGATGCAACAAGTTCCTTTGACACTTACTCCATACAAGTGGCCGAGGATGGTGTCCTGGTACCGCAGCGATAGCTCGGTGTATCGGACATGCTAGCACACTGTCAGCATGGAAGACCCCACTGGCTAAGAAAACGGCAGGCTCACACAGTCAGGGAAGAAGTTGTCCGCAGATGGCGGAACGTGGCCACTCAGCCAGACCTGCGAAGAGGGCTTAGCCAGCGTTTCAAGACCGAGGACACCGAGACGCTGTCAATGCCCGACAGCTTCGAGCCCCGCGAGCACCGGACGACGGACCTGCATGCCCCGACTCCGGAATCTCGCCAGCTGCACCTCGAGCCAGTCGAATTGGAGGTTCCCGGGGTCCTCCGGATCACCCTGCTCGCAGCCTCCCACAGCTGCATAGTTGCCATAGCGACGCGTTCATCGAAGGCGTTGTTTGAATTGACCACCGAAGACCACACACGTCAGATGAGACTGCGCCATCGGACCGGGATCTCGGATTGGCGCACGCACCCTTGTTCGAGTCGTAGAAGTACATCGTGTTGAGGCTGATGACTGCGAGCTGCTTTGGGATGACTTCCACAGAGAAGTAGCCACCCCGCTGGAACACCTGGTAGGACTCGAAGGGCACGAACTTGCGCCAGATGCTATGTGTGTTCATTGCACGGTCAATAGCACGCGGGAGACAGGCACAACTGGATTGCGTACGAGGAGAATTCGGAAGTCACACTGTTCGGGCCTAGATGCACGAGTTGGTACATTCAGCGTCAATTGCACATACGGAGAGGTTTACCTGGGAGCATGATATTCTAAACAGTGTTCGTCAGTTCACACGCATGAAATGCGGAGGCTGAGTTAGACATACATGCGCTGTTCAGCAGGCAGGTTAGAGGGGGATGCATGCCGTCAGACGGGGCAGGTACAAACTAGAAGCACGGGCACGTACGCCAAACATCATTGTTGCCTGTGCACCGCCGAGTAATTGGCTGTTATCATCCGTGCTCGGACGAGCAATGAACACTAACACGCACCAATGCTGGGTATCACAGGTACGCCTCTGCTGAGGAAGACCTCCTCCATCCTTTTCGCCATTACCCTGTTGAACGTGTATATTTCATTGGTCGTACGTGGCCTCTTGCGATCGCTATCATGCCTGTTCAACACACATTCATCAGCAGTGACTCGATAACACCATAGTTTGCTCCGATTGGCACTCGGGCTGTCTGTCCCCTCAACCCCTGGTCATCTTCGATGGGTCGGGTGCTGTCAAAGAGTCGAGCACTTCACATGGGTGCACCCATTGTAGATGCAACCCAGCCCATCCGAGCCAACTTGTGCCGTTCGGGTACGATCTGCGCACTTGCCGCATAGACTACCCCGCCAGACAGCTCGAGTGATGAGCAGATCGTGCAACTGCGGCACCCAAGATCACATTTATGCGCGCTAACAGTGTCAGCATATTGGCAGCTTCTCCAATGGCGGATCGCTAGGCCCTGCTTGGAATGGTAGGGTTGTATGCGTCCCAGTGCCAGCGACCCGGTCGTCTGCTCTGCCGCCACCGGCGAACGGTCACGTACAAAATGCCCCGCGGACAAGATCCGCGAATGCCCCGAAGCTCAAGCTTTCAAGAGCAGAGTTCACCTACCTTGCACTATCTCCCGTCCCTTCGCCCCGCCAACCTTCCAGTCAGCCGACGCCCGCTGCTCTACCACTTAGAGGCCACACTCACATACGACGAAGTCGATCTCCTTGCTCCACTCCTTCTCCAGGTAATCGAACGTGAAGTTCGTCAAAGTGAGGGGCGCGTCGCAGTTGCTAGGGTTGCGCATCGGTGCTACGCCGCGCTCACGACATGCGTGCACACGCACCTATACGGCATCCCATAGTACCCAGAGCGTGGCCTCGCCTTCTTCGGTTTTCGCCTGTGGCACGCAGACTTGCCCGACGCGTCCTCCTCGTAGTACGGGTCTGGGTGCATGTCGGTGATGTGCAGGAACCTGCCCTGCAGCTTCCGCTTCGCATCTGCGCCGCCGTCCAAAGCGACAGGCGATCAGTCTGTCACGTTCAAATCGAGCGAGAAGGGCGGCGCACGATGCTCCGGGACTTGCATGGGGACCTGCGACGGCGCCGCAAGAACACCTGGGGCGAAGTTCAGTAGCAGGAAGAACAGGAGCTTGCGTTCCAACATCGCTGGTCGTCTGGGGGTGGTCGTGTGTGCCGATACTGACAAAAGAGCAAAGAGGCGCGACGGCGCGCCCTATGAAGCGGGCTGTATGAAGGGAAGCGTGCCCGCCTCCAGGGAGCAGATCGACTAACTAGCGCAGCGCCTTGGGAGTCGCTAGGAAGCCATCGTATTCGTGAAAGACAGCGCACGTTCGTCCTGCGAAGTCGACCGTGCGTAGAACTCACGAGGGTCACCGCGCCAGTGCCACCCTCAGGCTCGGGCGATGCCGACATCACACACTTCACACTTCCTTCGCCCACCTGGCGCCAGGCCCGCAGATGCACTCTCACACGTCCACTCAACAAGTCAACACCGCTCAAGATATTTCACAAACACTAATTCATTGCTATGCTGCTGAATAAGTGATACTGGTACAGACGCAGGGTTGTGGGTACAGGCATTATACACGGCGGCAGTGCGATAACGGACAAGGCGAGACGGATGCGGGAGGTGATGCTACATATGCGACGAGAAGTGATGCGATAACGAGAGCGAGAACAGGTGAGGGGAGGCCCATGCTCCCGGAGCATAGCGAGCGACGGTCGGATAAGGCAGGTTCGGACTGAGGGTTCACTTGATCTTGACGGATCTCGTAGTCGGTGAAGTGCCCATGTCCACCATGCTATCCCGCTGAGCGTTGTGTAGGTTCAAAAGGTATGACGTGTTGTCATTCTCGCTCAGGATCCTGCTGATCGACTCTTCGACTAGATGGCACATCTGTCCGATGCGAGACGCGTTAGTCATGATGGCCTGCGGCGCCCAGGGCCACTCGCAGCTTACCCGGCTGTAACCGCCACGCTCAAGCGGCGAACGTGCCTTCGCAATGGCGTTGTGGATCGTGTCATACGCGTATCTCCTCCTGTTGCTGATGAGGACGCGTCACCGAAAGGAAAGGACGCACGAACTACTCACAACTTGCTCTCAAGCCCTGTCCTCGTCCTAGGGACGACATACAAGTCCGAACCACCAAGGTAGCGTTTGAACGCTTCGTATGTGGCGCACCCGGAGATCAAGGTCTCGTTCAGAGAGGGGTGCTCAAGGTCCCATGAGAACCAGTTTTCACTAGAGGACAAAACGTTAGGGAGTGAGTCACGCATCGGGAGTCAACCACACTCACTTGAGTTGGCTGTGTGCCAAAGCCTCAGGGCTCTGAGGTGCCAGGAAGCGCTCCATTCCGGTTGTATGCGGCGTGGGGTGGGAGGTGCTGGGGTAGGGAATGGGCACCGATAGGTGAGGTCAACCTTGGAGGCGAGAGTAGGAGGGGGAATCTGAGTGACCAGAGACGGAGAGGACAGACGTTTTATAAGGCGGGCAGAGAGGCAGCCGAATAAGGTAGAGGCTTAGTTGAATGGACAGCTAGCTAAGCCGCAGAGCGCAGAAGGCCGTGGCAGAGGGGAGATGAACTTCAAGCGGCGGTGGCCAAGCGGTGGCCTTTTTGCGCGACCACAGTTATAAGCCTTGGCTCATCTCAGATCCACGTCCGATCGCACGTGCGTGTCATCCAATCAAAATTGCGGACGCCGCTCGGATATGCCCGATAGGGAAAGTGACTCTGCGCCGCTGAGTCAAGGGGCTCCTGTCTTTCTCGCGCCATGGCCGTAATATCCTCCTCTGTCGACTCATCGTCCGACACGTCCATCGAACCAGAGTGTCGTTGCCACCGCTCACCGCGCGAAGGGCGGCGTTGCTCCCTGTCGCGCAACCCTGGATTCTACTCGGCGTACGCGGGCTTGGGGGCTGCTCGAAGTGGACGCCGAGCCATCGCATGCATGATCCTCAGGAAGTACCACTGCGCGTCTCTGTCAGACAGATGGGCCTGTGTGAGACTCGTGTCAGGTAATCCGTGCATTGGCTTTCCCTTCCTGTGGGAGATAGAGCAGTAAGCTGCGGCGATTAACAGACCCCGCGGATGAATGCGCTCTACGTGCGCGCGTATGCACGTCCCCGACCGAGGTGAACACCACCTGCGCGGCTGCATCCACCGTTCCCCGAAGGAGCTTGACAGACCTGGCGGGGAGCCGAACCACCGAAGTATATCATATGTTCACCAGTCCGGACCCAAGCCTGGCCATTCTCCGCTACCTCCTCTCAGCCCTCTCCGAATTCATTCTCTGCGAAGCAGCACCTCGCCCGTATAGTCGCATCGGACCTTGCACAAACCATTCAGTCTTGCGACAACATCCTGGCGGAGCACCCTGGCAAGCGTACCATAACTCCATTGAACGTCGTGTCGAATCGACGGGCACCGACTCATACTAGAATTGTGCGCCCGCCCCACTGGCCAAGAAGGCACGTATCCAACCTGTTCCAAATCCGAGGTTCGTATTACAGATCGCCCACCGACCTGATCACCCCCGCTGATTCATCCCGCTACAAGTACTGTACCGCCGGCGGGGGCGGCCGCGCAGGCGCCACCGCAAGAATTGATGACCTATCATACACCCCAGATGGCATGCATATGGTATCGCATCGATGTCGACGTCAGACCGCCCCACGCAGAGCCGCCGCCCCGTCGATGGCACAACGTACTGCAGAGCAGCCCGCGGACGCAAAGTCCAAATTGTGCGTAGAGCGGCTGCTCTGCTTCGTGCTGAGTGTAAAGTCCGCCAGTGGTTGGATATCTCTGCCCCCTGTTCTATACTTGACCTTGCCCGCACGCCACAAGCTTGAGCGAAGAGCCGCGCTACCGCCGCTACGATGAAGACCAGGTATGATCGGCGCCGCGCCGACGTCGGATATCGCTCGTGCGGGTGTAAGTACTTGCACTAGGAGGGGGCCTCCTAACGTATCCAAATGGAGTCAACCAAGAGTCAACGTCGGCCTTCGGTCGGCACCCGGTGCCTGCTTCCTCAACTGCATTCTCGCACTTTCAATCGCGGTACTCGGACTCGGATCCTACTGCTGAATTCGAATGCGGGAAGAAGTATCAAAGGCGGATCGCTGCGTCTTGCATGAATTCGATAGTGCCTCAAAGCTTGTTCGCGATGCCCAGCGCCCCGATGGTGTATCCTCGGATATGCGATGTAGGCTCGTGCAACCCGGTTCATTTGGACACCATACTCGTCAGATATCCGTACTGGTACAAGTACTCGCCCCTCATAGCCCTGTACCCAAGCTGACTCGGTGTCCACTGGCCTACGTCTTCACTTGCGTATCACGGCACCCCCCCTCCGTCACAGAAGCTATGAGATTGCGCACGTACCAAGCACTCCTTTGTGGCCCCAACGCTTCACTTGAGCGTCCCCACCGACTTGCTGTATGAACGTAGTTCCTGTGGGAAGCGGGGCATATCGAAGCCGCACAGGTATGCCAACATCCTTTGTGGACAAGATACGAGTTCCCCTTTGTTCACTTCAGTTCTATCTATGTTCTGTTTTGTGCGAATAGAGAATGGTGACTTACGGGATGGTCCAGCCGATACTGGTTCCGGTCAAATGAAGGGTCACGGCCGCATGCGTGAGAGTCGGTGAGTGCTTACTGTACTCATTTGAGGGGCAACACATGCGACATGGAGCGGCGCGGATTGGCCGCAGATAGTCTGTTCATGTCCCTGAAAGGTGCCGGATGCTCGCCTTGCACAGCAGATCCTCAACGCGCACTGGTGTGTGCATGTGCCTGCAGTGGAGAGCCTCGTTAGCACTGCTAGCTGGTGACGACGACGCAACTGAGTGGATGCACGAATCAGAGGTTGATGTACTCCCATGCCAGAATAGCGTCATCCTCGAATATAGCTTGATTGACAGGCATGCGTGCCACAGTACTATCAGCAGTGGTGGAAGTCAGTTGAAGACGCCGACGTGATCGAATCCCCTACCACACCGTGACCTCGCCCACAGATACAATTGAGCAGCGCACCGGGAATACGAGAACCGCCGGGGAATGAAGGCGTTAGAGGTACGCGTGATCGCTTCTCCGGGCTTCGAACGCGTGCTAACGCGGGGTATCGAGCAGGGCGCCGCGAAGCGGTACATACGGGCATCCCGCCCTGGTCGTTCTAGTCGAGCCTCGGGCTGCGCTGCCGTGCAACGTTTGGAGAGCGTGGCTGCTGTGCCGCGAGTGCGATTTGGACGAAGCTATCCGGCCTCGTGTGAGGGCCCCGGCGGGGTAAGCATTGGTCGAAGCCGTTCTCCGGACGTGTGTTGGGGACAACGTGTATTTTGAGGCGCTGGGGCCCATCAGGCGGACTGAGGCAGGCGCGCCCGGGTGTTCTGTACGCGTCAAGGGGTGGTCAAGGGGTGGAAAGGTGGTGACTGTGGTGAGTACGCGTCCTCTGCTGCGGGAGGCCTTGTGGCGGGGGAGGGAAACGGAACTAAAACAAAGTCCGGTGGCGGAGACCGATCGGTGGGTCAAAGATGTTGCCCCCCGCTGTCTGCCGGAAAGAGCCAATCGGGGTGGGCGTCTGGTGGCCAAACAGAGGCGCGGGTGGTGGCCAAACAGCTCGGTTGCCGTGTATGGCAAGAAACGGCAATCGGTTTCTGCCTGCCCTTTTCTGCCTCGAGGCATCTATGGTTTCCAATCTCGCACTCGCCGTGCCTCCCATCAGCAGAGACTCCCAGCCCTCCTGGAGCCCGTGGACAGGCCACCCAAATCCTTGCCCCGAAAATTTCGCGCGCCGGATCGGTATGTATAGGCTCCCTCCGCCCGCCCTGCCGACCCTTCGACCCTCCTCCTCCTCTCACCCGGACCACCTAGGCCTCAGCTGGCTCCCCAGCTCAGGTCTCTCGCTTTGACCAACGAACACGAACGGAATTCCGGGAACGCGGCTCACGCGACGCTTCCGCACGACAAAGCTGCGCCACGCGGCCTCGTTGCATTAACCCATCGCTTTGACTCCGCGCATTTCCTTTGACACGATGAGGTCCTCAAATACCAAGCAGCAGGGGGGCAGCAGAGCCCAGTCACAATCTCGTCCTGCTAGGCGGCCACTCCTTGCTATCACTCGTTTCTTTCCCCGCATGCCTCCCGTCTTCAACATCATCCGGTTCTGCGTTTACACCGCAGTCCTGCTGTGGACGGTCATTTGCTTGGCAATTGCGGCGCATTTTCAGAGCATCTTGGTATCATCGGACCTCAGTACGTGCCCAGCTCTCTTGCGCCGTGCGCCATGCTCATCTCCGTCTAGCTCGTTTCGTCCCGTTTGCTATTTTCGTATGCAGTGCGAGCGTGCTCATCATACTGGCACTGCTCGGGTTCGGTTTCTGGAGGGAGCGGAATCCTATCTCCACAAGGATTGAGCTGGGATGCTTGGGGCTCGCGGGCGTACTTTGGCTGGGTGAGTTCGGCCCGCCACCATGGCCACAATGCATTACTGACATGAGAACGCCGGTCTAGCGCTCTCCGCATTCATCGCTTCTTCCGATGCGGAGGACGCTGATGTCGAATGTTACTCCTCGGCTGAGTCTAGCGAAGTCATAAGCCTTCCTAGCTGTGAGTGACTCGCGTTTTCCGCGTGTTGTGTATGCTCATCTAGTCCACAGTCAACACGGAGATCTACCAGGCGCAATATCGCGTCTTGGAAGCGTTTTCATTCTTCAACCTTATTCTTAGTGCGTGTCTTCTGCCGCGACCTGGGTGAGAAGCCGGTACTGACAGCGGTTCTAGTTCTGGGCTTTTCTGTATTCTTATTGGTCCTTGCTCTTCGGCATCACCGCCGCGGCGAGCGCTATGTGTGGATAGTCCCTGTGACTGCCTTCTCCTGGTTCGGGGGAGGCAAGCAGAAGGGCAAACTTCCGGCGCCTGTCACGCAGCGCTCGCGCTCACGCTCAAGACCTGCCTTCGACGAGAAGAACCGCAAGGACTCGTCGCGCTCGAAGGAACCCAAGAACGAGCGTCCCGAATCCTGGCGCATCGTCGACTTCGTTCGCCCGCTTGCGTACCGCCATGACACGACGCGCACGCAAGATACTGGACGCACTGCGCACCGCCAGGACTCCTCGCGGACCCAGGTCAATCGGCAAGAGTCCCAGCGCGGGCGCCCGTCTCGCTCCGATTCGCAGCGCACGGCGGTCAATCGCCAGGATTCGCAGCGCACCTATGTCAACCGACAGGACTCACAGCGCACCTACCTTGACCGCAAAGATTCGACGCGCACCTACGTCGACCGCAAGGACTCGACGCGCTCGAAGATGACGCGGCAGGACTCGCAGCGCGAGCGGAACCATCCCTACCGGCAGGACTCGACGCGGTCGCAGCCGCGGCGGCAAGACTCGCAGAGCCGGCGGCTGCCGCAGACGGCAGTCAATGAGCCGACACGTAATGAAGCACCCACGTATGTATATTGGCTGCCGCACAAGGAGCCTGACCAGGCGCATGTGCGGGAGACGCGGCCACGGGATAACTATCGGAGAGACGCATCGCCCCGGCGGTGATGCTCGATGAAGACATGACTAGTTGACGACCTTAGAGAGGCCATAGGCGGGCATGCCTCGAGTATTTACGGGTGTATTATGGGCTACGTGGAGCAGCACAACGATCATTGTACAACACTGATAGGATATACAAGAGATTATTTGGTTATGTGTAGCTGTCGGGGGGAAATGAATATCAGCTGGTCGGGGTTGACCTAGAAGCGAGAAGGTCGGAATCGGTTCGGGCGGAGCCTGCACAGTTTGGTTTGGCTGATGGGCGATGGCCCTAGAGGGTTACGTCGCTCGAGGCACGCGTCGGGGGCGTGGACGGGGAAATGAGGTCATGTGACACGCGACAAGGGCCGTGGCGCGTCTGTTCGATGTTGGAGTTGCGTCTCTGCCTCTTCCGGCTCTGTGCTTCCTCTGCGCTGCCCCCACCACGCCTATTTCTACGACCGCACGACCCGCACGCGTTTTCCTCCTCTGCACACGCTACGCTACGTTTCCATACAGTGCCCCCAGCTACACATCGTGCGTTCTTCAATTTTCTGTTCCGCGGCGCGAATGCTTTCTCATAATTCACTATTCTCAGATGACGCAGCTCTTCAAGGAGATGCGCCTTTACGGCCTTGGTGACTAGTAGTTTACCTTCTCTAAGTCGCCTGTGGCTTGACCATGCTACCTCAAAGTCACGCTCCTCTTGTTTTCTGCGACTGTACTCGGAATCACCGCATATCTAGGCAGCATATTCTTGCCCAATTACCAGCGTGCGTATCGTACCTCCAGGGTAGCATGATTCTGGGCTAACCCGCTCGTCGCTCCAGATGACTTTGGCATCTTCTCTCTCATCGTGCCATCACTAACGATTCTTGTACTACTAATATCGTGAGTGGTGTCTGGTACATCATAACCCAAGCCTGACCTGAGAGTGCGTAGGATATCATGGTCTGCGCCTCGCACGGAGGCCGTTGTTTTGTTTGTACTTGGTGTCCTATGGCTTGGTACGCCTCCTTGATCGCATCCTTATGTCCCTTCTTTGACCAAGGATTGCAGCTATGGGTGCATGGTCTACGTACGCATCTCTGCTTTCTCGTCTTTGGCTGGTATCTCACTCATTTGTGAACAGTGATATTGTCGGCAATACTCAATGCGATGGAATCAGCAGTAATGCTCGCACTCCAACCAAGAATGGCAGCGGTGAGTACCCTCGTCGCGGCCCGACGATCCATCCCTGACGCAGATCCTTATAGCCTCCACAAGGTCTTGGTGTTACGAAATGAAGGTCATCGAAGCCTTCTCCTGGATGCTATTCTGCCTCTGTATGTCGTCCACCCACGTCAGTCTCGGTCCGACTGACACCGCCTCTCACAGTCGCCATCTTCCTCTGGATTCTGATCACGCTCACGAGCCGCGCCCGCGTCATGGGAGCCCCGTACGCCTGGGCCGCACCCATCTTCGAGCTGCCCTGGTTCGGGGAGCTCCCAGGCTGGCCATACGCAGGGCAGATGGGGTACCCCATGGGGACGTACCCGGCGGGCGGCATGGCGTACCAGCCCGGCATGATGAACGGCGGCATGATGGGCGGCGGCATGATGAACGGCGTGAACGGCGGCTACGTGATCCAGCAGGCACCCGGACACTCGGTCGTCATCCAGCCAGGCCTGGGGGGCGGTGCGCCAACGATCACGCAGGTCCCTGGCTCGGTGAGCTCTATCCCCTAAACTCACCCCCAAGCCCTTTCCCTGGTGCGACGCAGCGTGCACTGTGCCTCCCCTCTTGTTTCGGAATAGAGATAGACCTGAGCTTTGCTGATTGACGGCCCGCTCCCCGTTCTACCCTGCCGGACGTTTTCCGGGGTTGTAATACAGTAATTATTTGCGAGCCACGAGCAAATCACGGCCACGTTCCGTGCAACGTGGGTGTGTGGTGGGAAGAAAGCGATGCAAAAATGCGACAGTGCCGGTGGTGGGAGAGACACCTGGTATCTGCGCACACGATGGAACGAGAAAGGAAGGTCCAAGGAAGGTCCCACAGGCCTGTGCGTCCGCGAGGCCTCGACCACGGTCGCAGGAAACGTGTTACATGGAATGATCGGGGACCGGATGATGAACTGGAAAAACGTGGATCAGAGTATAGAGGAGCGGAAGAGAAGCTGCGGCCTTGGATGCACACTAAGCCTGTGACACCATGCGAATGCTGAATGTATCTACGACTAATGCGTCCGGAAACCACATGTATCGCGATTTGAGCAATGTTGCACGGAGGCATGGGAGACACGAGGCAGGCACTGACACTGGCGCGGACGCGAGTGCAGCGGGAGGAAGAGGCATGCTCTCAGCTCCCTAGCTTGCGTGGTCGGTGAGGAGGAGCGGTACTTGTACATGTATCTGTGTATCGCAAGGGCTATCGCTCTTCGACCACAGCAGCACTCCACCTCGATATCGCACAGACCGTGCACCTTGTAGCGCAGACTTCGACCCAGCTCCTTCATCACTCTTCTCTTCACCATGTCATCGACGCCTCTGTTCAGGGATCGGACGGTGCGATCAATTACCTCAGGTATGTCTCCTCTCTTCGCGCCAGGTCAGAACGACGGGACGTCGCTAAGACATCGCGCCTAGCCGCACTGGCAGCCTTCACGGCGCACTGGCTGACCCGCATGATCCCGAATACGATGCGTAAGAACGCCCTCGTCCAGCTCCACCTTGACAGTCTTGCTGAAGCAGCAGCCGCGCCCCCGTCCCGTACCGTGCAGACACCTACAACCTCATGCAGAGTTCTGTGGCCATGCTCGCGCTCGCGTCCCTGTCTATCCTGTAAGTCCCCGCTCCCCAAAGTCCGCTAGCATGCTTACCTCAAATCTCTGCCGATCGGGTGGCTGGCCAGCGTCGTGATGCACCACCGCAGGAATGGCCAGTTCCTCACGCAGACGCAGGAGGAGGTCATCCTCATCGCCGCATTTGGGTTCTTCTGGCTCGGTCAGCGCCCCGTCTCTCCTTGCCTTGAGTGATGGTACATGCTGATGCGGGTCCGAACGCGAGCAGCGATCCTGGTCGCGTGGAAAGCGTACACCGCGCAGCCAGGCCACGGAGAACTCGCGCCAGTCTCGAGTACCGCGTCGTCGTCGAGGAGGCCGACAGCTGCGTCCGGTGGACGAGAACCTGGGTTCACGCGCACGGCGCGGAGACAGTACGGCTGTACCGACGACTCGTGGTACTGCGTCGTCGACGAATATTCGTGGTATTGAAGCCTGATCTTTGTATTGTTCTTGGGGAAGCACCTCCTTGTTATTTGTCAGTAGCTGGGAGAATCCGGCTAGCGTATGAGACCCCGCATGTTCATGTCATATACGTAGCATGGGAAATGTATCACTATTTCCTTCGCGCAGATCATCTGTGGGTCCGGGCTAGCCATAGCATAGAGGTACTTGTGTAGGAGGATCGTCGCGGAAGGAAGACTGTAAGCGGCCACGGCCCATATTAGCTGGTGGAGGCACAGCGGAGCGCGGATCGCTAAGTTTCGCCAGAGTACAGAGATCGTCGCGGTTCAATATTGGAAACCAGCAAAGCGCCAGACGTGGCTGAACCATCGTTTCGGATGCAAAACGCTGCGAATGTGGCTAGACATCAAGTCGTCCGAAGTACATTGCAATTCAAATCTATAGGGAGTTGCAGCCTGTCCTCAGCAGAATTGTATGTTTGGATCTGGATGCAACGGTTGTCAGCCGGAGGGAAGTTCAGAGACAGTCAGGTGTATAAACGTACATAGTTGCATCGACGTTCAAAGGGATGTACTCATCGTCTGATATGTAGTTGCCGTGCGCAGGATGGCAATCAAGGAGCGGCTACAATCGTGCAACGGTTGTAGGCACTTCGGAATTTGTTCCTTATAGGGTACTAACCGCGTAGCGCGTAGGCATTGGGTCAATACAGTAAGTACTGTTTGAGGAGCGGTAGGGGTCCGAGCGCGTCACCCTGCGTTATTACGACACATGCGTGTAGATGCCTTCACAGAGAAAAGGACAATGTTAAAGTGGCGGAACCCAATTGGACAAGCCCCAATTGCGCAGGGGGAAACTGATTCGATGAGGGAGCAGTCGGGTCAATCAAGCTGAGGCTGTTTGTCTGCGAAGGTACTAGATGACCGTCAGCGCCAGGTGACAGCCTGAGTGGCATTAAGGATCTTTCATGATCAGCCTGGTTTCGCTAGTGAGTCCCCGAGCTTCTGAAGTAGCTTCTGGATTCTCTCCGACGCCGTACCGATGTAACGGACTGGCGAGCCCGATACGTATCCTTGTGTGCGGTGCAATCCTCCCTGTCCTACTGGTAGAAAGGACGCAGACGAAGTTGAATCATCGAGCCAGTTCACCCGGGATGCCACAAATCTTCGCCAGGCCCTATGCTAGCTAGAAGAGGCCCAGACCAGAGACAGAGCCAGTGGGTGCGCCGTGCGCGTTGCAGCAGTCAAGGTCGTGTATGTACGTGCATCCGCCAGAATATGAAAACCTGCGGCGGGCGCGAAAGTTTCAATCTTCCATCTACCAACCTTCCACTTCGTCACATGACAGTTATCTCATAGGTCGATACTTTCGTCTTGCAAACTACCACACTTCACGATACTTTCACACTGACTCATTCGATACTTTCGCAACGAGAAATGAAAGTTTCATACTGCCAAACTACCATGTACCAATCTTCCACCACCGGAGTCTCACTGGTATATAAGACAGGAAGCTCTCGATGCCCACGACTTCACCACGTCCTGTTCTGTTCTTCGCACCCTCTCGGGCCAGCAGCGCTGCGGGACGACTAACATCAGCCAATCGACGAGTGAGTTATCCATTCGTACTTGCCCGGGGAGACTGTGCTCACCGTTCCAGAGCTTGTGCGCCGTGTCTTCAATGTCCAGCCAATCGTTGGTGACCGCGTGCCCATGTTACGGTTCAAATGAGTGAGTTATTCAGTTGTACTCGCCTGGGAGACCTTTTTCTCACCGTTCATTGCTGTATGCAGTCATCGCGCACTCTCCCTTTGATGTGACGGCCACGCATGCTCGGGCTGTGAGGAATAAGTGAGTTTTCGCCTCTGGAGACTGCTCTACGTGATTCCCGTGCAGTGCCTCAACCTCCGCTCTCCACGAAGGCTCGCCCCGGCTCCTCTTCCCCAAGTGCACACTTGTGTCCAGATGATTCAGCGCATGGATCCAGCAACCAGTCTGGCAGGTCGAGCCCACACATTAAGTCTGTGTGCACCCCAGCACTCCCTCTCAGTGAGTTTGTCATTCATGCCCCCTCTACGGACCGTGTACTTACTGCACAAGGAGTGGCCGTGTGTGCTCTGTCTGTGGGGCTTGAACAGTGAGCTCACCATTTACACATCATGCCTCCGCCTTGCTGTCTCTCTCCACGACCGCCGCCCCGGTTCTCCGTCTCTACGTTCGTGCATGGTGTACTACTTACATCATGTATGGACCCTCAGGCTGCAATGGAACTTGTGAGTTGACGAGCAACCCTGTGCATCAAGTCTGTGAGTCATCCTTCGCAGCATGCCCCGGACGCTGTGTACTGACTTGCTACCGTCTGCGCGCAGTATCTCACCTGCTAATACTACTCTCAGAGGCAGTGCAATCCAGCTCCCGGTGTGCATACCCAATGAGTGACCACGCCTGTCGTCTGCCCTCATTCCGACAGCTGCTTGCCGGATATCGACGTTATGTGTATATATGTAAGGGTAGGGTAGGCGCCGGCATACATCGCACAAGCGCCGACCGCTATCTGACTGCCTCGACCTCCCCCTCGTCTCGTTTGACTCGACGTCACCTCCGTACGCTACCGCTCCCGCACGTTCCGTCTCGCTTTTGTTCCACTCTCTCAGCTCTCATTATCCCTACGATACTTTGTCTCGTTACATTCATCCTCTCGTCTCGATTATCTTTACGCCACCCCAGGTCTTACTAATTACGGTTACAATAATACGTTACACCCC